>QAOC01024126.1:184420-248041 GCA_003255005.1 Begonia fuchsioides
CAACCGGAAAATCAAGACTCGCACGAGTAAATCTTCAAAGGACACGAAGACGAGAAGCCCGGCCCAGCAGCCGCGCACGGTCCAGCGTGCGCGCCTTGACCCAGCAACCAGTCCAGCGATCCGGCCCAGCGATCCGTCTAGCAGCCGAATTCAAACTTCAAACAACTTTCCAAAAATCAACCGGGCGCATCCAATTCCCGCTCGATCCAATCTTTTGAATTAAATCAAAGGCCTTAATTCCAGCAAGCTCCATCAAGGATCGCCGTCCAACACTTTCACACGGATTGCTATCCTACGGCCGAGTATTCTTCCATCTACTTTCCTTAGTTAAATTTGTCTTTAAATAAGTTGTAAGCCTCGATTAGTAGGCAGTGAAAATTTGATAATACAAGAGCTTAGAGCCTTCTTATCAAACTCCCTCAATCGACCAAGTTCTCCGGTGCGTCACATCCGGCCGACGAACGTCAACCCTTAGCCGAGACTCGGTGCGTAACATCCGAGCCACGACCAAGGCCTACCGATCCAAACACTCTCGGTTACTCGAGTGTTTTGACCGCCCTCACCTCACCACCATTTCCGACAACCTCCATTACTTTGCACCATCCCGGGTAATCATCATCACTCCCTCCACGAACCAATCTTCGATTCCCTCGAGCCATTTCCTCATACCCATCATCCCACTTCCGCAAAACCTCTATTTACCGAGTGAAATACTCGCCATTTTCCCAAAACCACCAAGTTACCCCATCCGCGCCCTAATCCTCCTTCCCGGGCGCATCCCAAGCATCCACGGTAAGCCTTAGCGCGATCCCCGCGACCGAAGGCACACCAGCCCGCACTCGGATATGACTCACCGAACGTACGTGCAAAGGGTTAACGTTCTCGGCCGAATATTACGCACCGGAGAAGTATACGTCGGAGGGAGCTTCAAACCTTTCAGGAAGAAGGTGCAATGCACAATTTTTACTAAAATTCTCTCTATCTCATTCAAGTGCAAGTGTTACACTTAAATACTAAAAAAAAAACGTAAAAGATAAAACTAAGAAAGATAAGCTAAGCCCTTAGATGACTTGAACACCTTCGATTAGCTTTTGGGAAGGCTTCAGTTGACTTTAGGCTCGGTTCAATAGGATTGGCACGGTCGGCTTTGACTCTTGACCGAAGGTGACCATGGTTGACCGAGAGGGTGCTTCGGGTGGGCGGAGCTCCGAACAAATGAAAGATTGGCTCAAGCCAATCTGGATCCGGGGCTTCTAAAGTTCCCTCGGTGGTCAACATAAAGCAGCGCGAGGTCTGGTTCTCTGATGATTCAACAACTGGATCACAGATTTTATGGATGAAAATCCCTTGAGGTTCGCCGGTTGTTGCTGATCGGCCTTGTTCGCGCGCTCGGTGGATGATCTTCGGATATCTAAGAGATATGTCCGTGCTAATTTGAACCTCATCCTTTCCTTGACCAAATAACCAAAATACTTAAGGATTTAAGTAAAGTGGCCAATAGGATTTGGCCAAGGCCTTCTAGTGGGCCGATGCTTGACCAAGGGTCGGTCAATGTTCGGCCGAGGCGGTCCTTTGTGGACCTTCGCTTATGTAATGAGCTCTTCTCTTCTTGGGCTGACTTCTCTTCCTTTTCTAAGGCTAATTGCTGGCTGAAAAGAAATAAACTAAGTGTGACCGAAAATAGGGCTCATGGTTGAACACTCGATCCATAGGATTTGGACCGTGCGTTCTCCCATGTCGGTCACTTATTCCAACGGGCCGAAGCCCAAGTGGATTTCGACAAGGCCGATGACCGTGTCTCCATTGGTCGTCGGGTCGGGCTCGTGGGGCGTCTGTTGGGCGCCGGGCGTGCCTCGGCAGTGTCGTGGGCCGGGGCATCAGGTGCGTCGTGGCCGGGCGTGGACCCTCGGCCCTAGGTAATAATTTGGCGTGCTTATGTTTCAAATAACGCAGCTTTAGCCAAACCAAATCTCCTTCTTGAAAAATTTTCTCCTTGCGGCCTCTATTTGCCGCGGCGGCATACTTGGCATTTTTCCTCTCGATGGTCTTCTTAATTTTCTCATGCAACTTAAGAACCATCTCGGCCTTCTCGAGGCTATCCAGATTAGTATGCTCTTGGCTCGACAATGAGAGTAAATTCATCGGTGTTGATGGATTAAATCCATATGCCACTTCAAATGGCGTCATGCCCGTGGTACTATGTCGGCATCGGTTGTAGGCAAATTTGATGTACGGCAAACGTGTGTCCCATGTTGTGACCTTGGTGTCCACGACACTCCGTAGTAAAGCGCCGAGTGATCGATTGACCACCTCAGTTTGGCCGTCGGTTTGCGGGTGGAATGTCGTGCTAAATAATAATTTTGTTTCGAGCCGTGCCCACAAAGTCCTCCAAAAGGTGCTAAGGAACTTCGAGTCACGGTCGGACACGATAGAATGCGGCATTCCATGTAGCCAGACCACTTCCTTGAGAAAGAGGTGGGCAATTACCGGGGCTTCGGCCGTCTTGGAGCATGCCACAAAATGGGCCATCTTGGAAAACCGATCCACCACCATCATAATGGCATCTTTGCCTAGGCTAGTTCGGGGAAGGCCGTGAACAAAGTCCATACTAAGTGCTTGCCACGGGTGATCTGGTACTGTGAGTGGCAAGTATAATCTTTGGGCCAAGGTTCGGGTCTTGGCCTTTTTACACACCGTGCATCGCTCCACGAAGTGGTGCACGTCTCTAAAAAGATGTGGCTAATAAAAATACTCCTTGAGCATCTCCCATGTCTTCTTTTCACCAAAATGTCCCGCAAGGCTGCCCCCATGAGCCTCGGTAATGAGAGACTCATGGATACTTCCTCTCGGGATACATATTCGTCCACCGCGGAAAAGATATTCGTCGGTCACATGGTAGCCCGTATCGGGTCATCCTTATATCCAAGTTTCATCCAATCAAAACCAAAAAATCTAACCTTGAGTTTGGTAAAGAGGGCAATCCTTCGGGATAGTGCGTTGGCCACAATGTTCGTGTCCCCTTTTTTGTACTTGATGATGTATGGATATTTTTCTAGGAACTCAATCCACTTGGCATGTCTTCGGTTAAGCTTCCATTGGCTCTTGATGAATTTTAGAGCTTGATGGTCCGAGTGGTTAATGAACTCCCTTGGCAACAAATAATGTTGCCATACTCTGATTGCTCGAATCAAGGAATAAAGTTCATTGTCATATGTAGAGTAGTTAAGAAACGAACATTTGAGTTTCTCACTAAAGTAGGCGATCGGGCGGCCCTCTTGCATCAAGACCGCTCCAATGCCCGTTCCTCTACCTCGAAGGCCTTTGTGAAGTCCGGGAGGGTGAGCACGGGCACTTCACAAAGCCGTGCCTTGATGTGATCAAAACTCGCTTGGCAAAGTTTTGACCATGTAAATTCCTTCCCTTTCTTGGTGAGCTCGGTTAAAGGTGCCATGATGGTGCTAAATCCTTTAATAAATCGCCAGTAGAAATTGGCGAGTCCATGGAAGCTTCAGACGTCCGAGACGCCTTTTGGTGTCGGCCATTCTCGGATGGCCTTATCTTCTCGCCGTCTACCTCGACATCGTCCTCAGATAGCACAAAGCAGACGAAATGTATGCGTCTTTGGACAAAGGCGCACTTCTTGCGGTTGCCGAATAACTTGGTCCGCCGCAATATAATAAAGAGCTGTTCCAAATGGTCCAAATGGCTCGGTACATCCGCACTATAAACAAGAATATCATCGAAATAGACAATGATAAACTTACCCAAATATTCTTGGAGCACGTGCTTCATTAGGCTCATGAACGTGCTCGGTGCGTTGGTGAGTCCGAACGGCATGACGAGCCACTCGAACAAACCATACCGTGTCTTGAAGGTCGTCTTCCATTCGTCGCCTTCGCGCATCCGGATTTGATGGTAGCCGCTCTTAAGGTCTACCCGGGAAAATAACTTAGCACCGCTAAGTTCATCTAGTAAATCATCGAGTCGGGGCATCGGGAACCGATATTTGATCATGATGTCGTTGATGGCTCGGCTATCGACACATGCGGCGGCTCCCGTCCTTCTTCGGAACTAAGAGTGTCGGGACCGCACATGGGCTTAAAGATTCCCGTATATACCCCTTAGCAAGGAGCTCTTGCACTTGCTCTTGCAAGATCTTGCTTTCTTCCGGGTTGAGGCGGTAAGGTGGTCGGTTAGGTAGCATGGCTCCTGGTTGGAGGTCGATGTGATGCTCTATGCCGCGGAGCGGTGGAACACCATCGGGTAACTCCTCCAGAAACACGTCTCGGTATTGGTCGAGGAGGGGCCGAACTATCTCGGGTATAAGCTCTTCTTCTTTATCTTCATGCGCTCGGTGTAAGAGCATGATGATCGGACCCTCTTGTTTTACCGTGTGCCTCAATTCTTTTCGGCCAATAAAAAGGGTCGCTTCAGCCAATGCCTCCTTTCTTTCGGCTTCATCTTTAGAAATTTGCTCCGGTGTCAAAGGAGCCATTATGATGTTACGCCCGTTCCATTTAAAAGAATATTGATTGGATTGGCCGTGGTGTAGTGCGTCTCGGTCGAATTGCCATGGCCGGCCAAACAGCAAATGGGTGGCGCTCATCGGCACCACGTCACATAGGACCGCGTCCTTGTAATTACCGATCGCAAAGTCTATCCGGGTTTGTTTGGTGACCTGGACGTCCTCTCAGTCGGTAAGCCATAATAGCTTGTACGGCGTTGGGTGCTCGGTCGTGGCTAGCGTGAGCTTCATGACAAGGTCGCGGGACGCGAAGTTAGTGCAACTCCCGCCATCGATAATCAACGAACAAACCTTGCCTTTGATTAAACATCGGCTATGGAAAAGGTTTTCCCGTTGATATGCCTCTTGTTGTGGTTGAGTTGAAAGAACCAGTCAGATCATCAATAAAATTGGCCCATCTTGGGCCTGACACATATCGTCTTCGGCCGGGGCCGGTTCATCCTCGGTCTCCTTGGCCGGCTCGTCCTCACACACGACCTCCTCGGTCTCCTCGAGAATGGTCATGACACAGCGATTAGGACATTGAGCGGCTATGTGTCCGCGTCCGAGACACTTAAAACACTGAATTTCTCGGGTCCTTGGCTGTTCGCCTACCGAGCTCGAGGCTTGGTGTCCATGTCTCGCTTTGGGGCCCACGGCTTTGGTGTTGGGCCCCGTTCCTCGGGCCTTGGCGCTGGCCGATATGGTGTTGGCGGCTTCAGGGCCAAGCGTTGAACCACGGCTTTGCCCTTCCGCTTGAGTTGTCTCTCCACCCTTAGAGCCATCTAAATAAGTGTATCAAATGATTCCAAAGGTTGTAGCTCTACTACATCGCCAATGTCACGATGCAAGCCTCGGGTGAACCACGCCATTATTTGCTCTTCGGGTTCGGCTAAGTCACACCGAATCCGAAGCGTCTCAAAATCCGTAAGGTATTCATCCACAGATGAATTACCTTGTCTCAATCCTTGTAGTTGGAGGAATAATTCTTGGCATTAATGGCTCGGGACGAACCTTTTCCGCATGAGGTCCTTCATGGTTCGCCATGTCGTGACTTCTCCTTCTCGGTCTCTCCTCCTTTGTGAACGGAGGCTATCCCACCATAGACTAGCATAATCCGTGAGCTCCAAGGATGCCAATTGTACCTTCAATTTTTCCGAATGGTTGTAAATGTCAAAAATTTTATCGACCTTTTTAACCCAATCGAGAAATTTATCTCCATTGGAGGCGCCATTAAAAGATGGAATATTTAATTTTGGCAACCTCAATTCTTCATCCCGATCCGAGTGATGGTCGGGGAAAAATTCCTCATTGGACCCGCCCGAGTCATGGTGTTGCTCTCAGTGGCGGCCGGGTCCGTGTCTTCGCCTCGGTGGCGGCGTGCGTCGTTGCGCGGGTTGCTCGCGATTTTGCTCGGCAATATTGTCGAGTCTTTGCAGCATAACATCCATCCTCCGATTAATTGCATCAAGCTGCTCTTGAGTGTTGTGCTCGGGTTCTCGTGGTTCGGAGAACATTGTTTGTTCACTCGTCGTGGCTTGATCTCGGGCGGCGTTGTGAACGGCACCGCTTCGTGTCATCATAAGTAATGTGAAAGAAAAATTTGTGGGGAGTGGAAAAATCAAACCTTTGCTCTGATACCAAGATGATGTGCCTTCCTTGGGGGTCGGCGCACCGTGGGTCGGAAGAATGAACGCACACGGGGTTCGGATGAACGTCGTGTATGGCAAACAGAAGAATGGCTCGTGCGAATGGTAGAGTTGGGTTGCCGGTTGTTGCTGATCGGCCTTGTTCCCTCGCCCGGTGGATGATCTTCAGACATCTAAGAGATATGTCCGTGCTAATTTGAACATCGTCCTTTCCTTGACCAAATAACCAAAATACTTAAGGATTTAAGTAAAGTGGCCAATAGGATTTGGCCAAGGCCTTCTAGTGGGCCGATGGTGGGCCGATGCTTGACTGAGGGTCGGTCAATGTTCGGCCAAGGCGATCCTTCGTGGGCCTTCGCTTATGTAATGAGCTCTTTTCTTCTTGGGCTGACTTCTCTTCCTTTTCTAAGGCTAATTACTGGCTGAAAAGAAATAAACTAAGTGTGACCGAAAATAGGGCCCATGGTTGAACACTCGATCCATAGGATTTGGACCGTGCGTTCTCCCATGTCGGTCACTTATTCCAACGGGCCGAAGCCCTAGTGGATTTCGACAAGGCCGACGACCGTGTCTCCATTGGTCGTCGGGTCGGGCTCGTGGGGCGCCCGTTGGGCGCCGGGCGTGCCTCGGTCGAGAGCCTCGGCCGTGTCGTGGGTCGGGGCGTCAGGTGCGTCGTGGCCGGGCATGGTCGGATACCACATGATCGAGACTTTAGGTCGTTCCCGATCATGTTCGGTCAGAAGTTCCGAAGTTATGTTCCATGCAAAATAAGTAACTAAATTAGTAAAATCTCTCATGCTTGTCGGGGCTATGTCCGTGATGTGCTCTGATTGCACATCAGGGCCGGAGTGTGTGGGCACTGAGGACGAATAATTTTGCCTTTTGAATATAAAAAGTAGCTATGTGACTCTTTTATCTTAGACTGGGGCCTCATCTTTGGCTCGTTTCATGATTGAACCGCTTCCTGAGGGGAATAAAAACAAAATTGGAATTTTGAGGTTCAGAGAATGGCAAAGACATAAAAGTTACGTCTCAATCTCAGTTCCTATAGTTTGATCATGAAAAGCAAGTTTGGTCTGACTTTAATCATCGTCTTCCTTCTTCTCTATAAACCCAAATCCAACCGATCTTGTAACCAGAAGACCTTCACCAACTTCATCTCCAGTCCACGACCATGGATTTCCTTCTTCTGGAGAAGATCCTCGTGGGTCTATTTATCGCCATCGTTCTCGCCATCCTCATTTCCAAACTCCAAGGCAAGCAATTCAAACTCCCTCCTGGATCATTCTCGTACCTGTTTTTGGAAACTGTCTTCAAGTCGGCGGATCTTAATTATCACATCACAACTTGACTCAATTGGCCATGAAATTCGGTGACGCATTCTTGCTCCGGTTGGGCCAGCGTAATCTCGTTGTCGATTCGTCGCCGGAGCTGGCTAAACATGTCTTACACACCCAGGAAGTAGAATTCGGTCCCGAACCAGAAACGTAATGTTCGATATCCTAGCCGGGAAGGGCAAGACATGGTTTTCACAATTTACGGAGAGCGCCGGAGAAAAATGAGACGAATCATGACCCTCCCTTTTTTTTTTTGATAAGTATGTTTAAATAAAAGAAAAGGGTGAACAAAGACATGCGGCTGCAGCCAGGGGCGGACCCACATGTAGACGGGCCAGCCCAACGGCCACAACCGAATGCAAGCCGGACCTATTGGTACAGGAAGTACAAAAGACTTTGGTTTAAGAGGCCAAAGAATGCTCCAGACCCTCCCTTCCTTTACCAACAAGGTGGTTAAGCACAATCAGTACGACTGGGAAGCGGAGGCGCAAAGTAGGAAGAATCCAGAGGCAGCTACGAACGGAATCGTGCTGCGGAGGAGGTTGCAGAATGATGTACAACATGTACAGAATCATGTTTGATCGGAGATTCGAGAGTGAGCATGACCTATTCTTCAAAGCTCTAAATGGAGAGAAGTAGATAGGCTCAAACCTTGGACTTCAATTATGGCGATTTCGTTCCAATCCTGAGTCCCTTTTCGAAAATCAAGAGTGCAACCGAGTGTCTGAAATGCGCCTTCGAGCATATGGTAGGTGCTCAACGTAAGGGAGAAGTGAACGAAGACAACATTCTTTACATCGTCGAGAATATTACTGTAGGCAGTGAGTCATCCATTTTACGTGAATTTCAAATGATTTCAAATTAGATGAAGCTGTTATTTACTTGTGTAGAGACTGCTATTCCAAACTGGGTTGGTCGAGCAGCGATTGAAAAAACACCGAGGTCTATTGGGTGGAGAACTGCTGAGCTAATTAATCATCCTGAAATTCAAACCGAACTAAGAAAAGAGTTGGACGATGTGGCAGTGATCGAGGAAACTCTACGGCTAAGAATGGCGATTCCCCTCCTTGTCCCGCACATGAGCCTGCACAACGCAAAACTCGGAGGTTACGATATTCCGGCGGAGAGCAAGGTCCTGGTCAAAGCTTGGTGGCTGGCCAACAACCCCGCGCATTGGAAGAAACCTGACGAGTTCGGGCCAGAGAGGTTCTTCGAGTAGGAAGCTAAGGTGGAGGCTAATGGAAATGATTTTAGATATGCTTTTGACTATATTGGGAATAACGATTAGTAGATTGGTTCAGAACTTTGAGCACTTACCTCCTCCCGGACAAGACAAGATCGATACCTCGGAAAAGATGGTCAGCTCACTCTGCACATTTGGAAGCATTCCACAATTGTAGCCTAACCTAGGTTTTAGAGTGGTATTGGACCTTTTCTCTGTTTTTGTGGGTGTTTTAAAGTCTGAAACTTTGAGAAGTCTCAGCTTTTAGCATCGAATCATTCCATAAATTTAAGACAAAATCAGCAGCTACCTTGAAAAAGCCAAATCGATTGTTTGTCTTCAGCTAGCTCGTATAAGATTTTTCAAACATGGGATTCTAATTCCACAATTACACGAAGGTTTGTCAGAAATCCCCTACAGCCAAATCAGAGGGATTAACTAGCCTCCAGAACTCAATAGACAAGCATTCAACTCGAGAAAAACTATCGTAATCAAGAGAAAAATTGAATTGAAGAAGACCATTGATACTTATGAAAAATTATTTCACGATCGAAACATGGACGCAAAGGAAGCGAAAGCCGATCTAGATAGAGGAAGCAAATTTGGATCGGAAACCAGGCCCCCTAATCAAAGGCAAAGCCTCAGAGGGAGCAGACATGTAGATCCTCGGTTTCAATTTCTGTGCACACAACCATGCTTCCTTCATTTCATTTTTCCAGAGCATCGGCTTATTGTGCACAGATCGGCTTTCATTAGCTTCGCTTTCGATCCTAAAACAGGCTTTCTTAACCTATTGCCATGTAAAAACTAGACGAATTGGCCGCCATTTCAGCTCCAATTTACCGCAAGAGATCTCAGAGATGGAAACAGAGGCACTCCATTACGAAATCGGCGGAATGAGCGAGTGATGCCAGACCTAACGTCGGCTAATAATATATAGACATAAGATGGGCCATGCCTCCACCAAGCCCTAATAACTGGTATTTGGTGGTCTAACCAAATACAATATTTATTAAAAATATATAATCCATTAAAAAATTCTAATAATTTCAATATTTGTGCAATGATTTTAGGAAATAAATCAAAACTAAAAACGATTATGATAATTTTTGCATGATATATTTTTTTATTATTTTAACTGATAATTAACTTGTAATTTCTTTTGATTTGAAATTTTTTTTCCTAAAATTATTTCACAATTTCAAATGAAAATAGTATATGAATTGATTTTGAAATTGTTTGAATGTTTCAATAGACTAAGTATTTTTTATTAATTATTTTGTTATTTAAAATTAAAAAAATTATAAAATTTATATAAATGTTGAAATATTTTGAAACCTTCTCAGATTATTATCTTATATTTTTATAAGTATATGACAAAAATTTAATTTATTATAATAATATTTAAATAAATGGCCCCTGCCTAGGAGTCGTTTGCTCCTCCTCATGGCTTTTTGAGTATGTTTTATAAATTTCAGAATTTTTTAAAATATCTTACCCTTTATATTTTGCTTTACGCATGGATGAATTTTATAAAACACAATCATGTGGAAAGACATTTGAAATTTGAAAATGGAAGGCACCAATAAAGTTAAAGAAAATATATTGAGCATGTTAGTAGATGAATTTGAGTTATTCTGTATGAAAAAATGAAATAATCAGCTCTATGTTTTTTCGATTTACTAAATTTACCGATGGTTTAAAGTTACTCGGTAGAAATTATTCGAATGAAAATTTTGCAAACTCCACCAAGAGAACAACAACCTAAAGTGACGGCATCCAAAAAGTGAGAGGTCTTTAGAACTTCAGCCTGAAGAGCTCATTAATTCTTCCAAAAGAAGAAGAGCCATTGAAAGGCTTTTAAAATGAAAAAATGCACAGAGAAAGAGAGCCTAAATACTACGAGCAAACCCAAGTGCACAACTAAAAAGAGGTGCAAAGCTTACCAATTGCCTGCCATGGAAACGCTATTATAGGAAAGCGATGAAAAGACTTCTTCCAAAGAAGAGGAGATAGGCAACATATATTTCATGACTAAGAAAACTTAGATAAGCGATTCTACTACCAATTTTGGTTTTAATGATAACAATAATGACATTGAATTGCTCCATACGTTTAATCAGCTGATTGAAAAAAGTGAAAACTGACTTGGATTAAAAAATATGCTAGTTTGTGTTTATCATTAGAGAATGAGATTAAAATCGTGAAAAAAGAAAATCAATCTGATTCGAAAGCATGCAATTTTTTTTTATTTCTTTGGATAACAATTTGCTTGATCTGCAAAAAGAAAGATATATTGAATAACATAGTCCTTAAATTTTAAAGTAACAAAAAAGAATTTAGATAATAACTTTAGACTACCTAAAGGCGTATCTAAATTCTTTTTAAGATATATAATACATGTTCAATTCAGAATCGCGTGAAAATAACCAACTATTTGTAAAAAAAATGACAATCACGAATAAAATTGCATCTATTGAATCCTATCTACTGGCCAATACGATAAGGGAATGCAATTGTTTGACCCACCGACATGTCACAATTGTACAATTTTTTCATGTTTATCTAAATAACCACAAATAATAATCAAGAAAAATTATTCAAAAATAAACTTACATACGAAGTTTAATCAACTTTAACCAAAAGAAATTAATTCATATTAAGATTGAGAAGCAAATGAAGAAAGTTTAGTGTGTTCATTGTAACAACATTAATTCATATTAATATTTAAAGCAAATGAAGAATTTTTTTATTAACTAAATAAAAATAGACTCGACTCAATTTTTTTTGGGTCAAGTTGTGAGAGAAGCTGCAGATTTTGAGTCGATCTTTGGTTTGGAATTTGAGATCAAAGATAAAATGGGTTGGTACAGGCCTAGTGTGTGGACAGACCTGCCGACTCTGGTCGTCTAAAGCAAATGAAAATGAAGCATGGAAGCGCCACTGGGTCGGCAGTTCCTCTGGATGGTCAATAAACGTCGCCCTGCTGCAAGCGCTTTGGTGAGCATGTTATGCGGGCTATAAAGCGAAGCAATAATGTCATGAACCGGTGTGCAGTTTGCTTGCTCTTGTGAGGCTCTGGTGAAAGAACATCGTACTGCATTGAATATAATAGCGTCATCAACTCTTTCCAGGGGAAGTACTGGATCGGTGCCCGTAAGCCCGAATCGTTTTCAGCGAGCAGCAGGAGAAGCACAACGGGCAGAGGGAGAAGGAGGCTGTACTTTCTGCCTTCCTTGTGAGCTGAAGGTTGCAGACTGTGTGTGTCCTGAATGTAGTCTATGGGGGCCTGAAATGGGAGGGAAGAGCGGGTAAGCCAGGAGAGGGAGCCTAAGCTCACATGGGGCTGCAGGCCTGAAGGACAGTCCGGATGGCGACTTTTGTAAGGACTCATCAGCTCTGAGCCTCTCATTAATTCTACTTTACATCTCTTCTCGATATTACACGTAGTCCTTCCTCACCCTCTCCTTCTTCCGACCGTCATTGACGCGTATAAATTAGTGCCTAATCCTCGACACAGTCTCTTGAAAACATCAAGGACTTGAACATTATTCCTAGCAGTAACCACATTAAATTTGATGTAATTTCAATTGACATCATGCTCTTAAATGTTTCATCAATTTCCACAAAATTCAAATAAATGATTCTTTACTTTTACTGATTTCGTCTTTGCCGACAATTTCTCTTTTTTCATTTGCATAATTCACTTAACTCGTCTTGCTTAATTCCAGAATAATAGAATCAAAATCAATGCAAGCTGTGAAGATGAAAGAAGTATAGAAATGAAAATTATCATTCTTTGGATAAAAAAATGATAACGATTAATAATTTGGAAGGCTACTTTAAAAAGTAAAATATGGTTGTGTTTGACTGAGGAGCTGCCATCGCCGCTCTTCCTATCTCCTGCGAACGAGGGAAGAAATTAGAAAAAAACGAAGAGAGAGAGAGAGAGAGAGAGGAGATAGAGGGGGCAAAACTGCGGAAGGAGAGGATGCAAGATCCAGTTCCCTCAAAACCCAACCCTACCCACAATCCCAATTCCATTTCTTCCAACAATGCAGCGCCATTGCCACCTCCCAACACCCGATTACCACCTCCATTTTCAACTACGTCTCTCTCTTCCTCCATGTTTGGGAGCTCGTCAAGCAATGCTTTCGTGATCAGGGGCGGGACCCACCATCGAAGGTCCCATTCGGAGGTCAGCTTCCGCTTGCCGGAGGATATGATGGATCTCTCCCCCTCTGATCCCTTCAATGGTGGATCCTCTACGCCTCCCAGCATGGAGGAGATCGGATCCGAAGATGACCTCTTCTCCACCTACATTGACGTTAAAAAACTCGGGGGAAATGGAGTTGGAAATTCTGTGGAGCAGGGCGGAAATGGAGGAGTTTCTGCTTCTGCCGGTCTCTCCGACGGAGAAAAGAGTACTAAGCCCAGGCATCGCCACAGCAGCTCTGTCGACGGGTTGACATCGACCAGTGCATTTGGGGAGATAATGGACGCCAAGAAAGCTATGCCTCCTGATAAGTTAGCCGAGCTTTGGAACATCGATCCCAAACGTGCCAAAAGGTCTCTCCTTCCATTTCGGTTCTACCTTCTCTTTTGATAGAAACGAGATTTTCGATTTTTAATGTGTCTTTATCTGCAGAACTTCATCACATGGCTAGCTTCACTTGAAATTTCATGTGTATTGAGCTCAGTTTCGACATTTCATATGCTTGTTTACGGAGTCTATCAACTGTTCCGCTTCTCTTTGTCCATTAAATGGCTGTTCATTCTGTCAATCTAGGGGAAGAGATCAGTTGTTTATTTTGTTAGGACTCTCTTATGTTATACAAGCGAACCATGATTTTCCTACCCTAATTAGTAATTAGCTCAGCCATTTTGGGTAAGGGATGAAGGGTGAGTGAATTTGATTTATTAGCATTGGATTACTGTTTCAGGAGACACATTTGATTTATTACTGACATTGGCTTTTAAGTCTACTCATATTATTCAGATGTCGTAGTTTAGATTTCCACTCCATTTCTTTTCAAATGTATGTTCATAACCACTCCAATGAAAATTACTTGAAAAGAAAGACATGTTCAAGAATATGTATTCATACACATGCCAACATTGTAATTTGTCCAAAGCTAAACTTAGCTCATGCGTTTTCTCGTATGTTTAGGATATTGGCGAATCGGCAATCTGCTGCCCGCTCCAAAGAAAGAAAGGCTCGTTACATTCAAGAGCTTGAGAGAAAAGTTCAGACTCTTCAAACAGAAGCAACCACTCTATCTGCTCAACTTACATTGTTCCAGGTTTGGATAGGAAGCTTTAAATGAGCCTTTTGTTTCCTTTTTGTTTTAGGATTGAAAATGGAAAAAGAAACATGCTTTTGCCATTTCATATAAAAATTCAGAACAACAAGAGAATCCTGTACAAGACGAAAAATAATTTTTCGCATGACGTTTTTTTGCTAAGATAGGATGGTGATAAGGCCCCAACCAGTATTAGCCTACGAGGCCTTTCTCAATTATGTAATTTTTTTGTTAAGTCAGTGGGCCTATAAGAGAGTTAGTGTAAATCTGTTAGGGTTGTGTTTTGTGAGGTTATCACGAAATTTAAGGTAAACTTTGAGAAAAAGAGATGAGCCTCCATTAATTGCTCATCAAAGGGAAGATGAAAGCCTCTGTTAATTGTTCTTCATTCTAATTTCTTTTGTGTTCTTCGTGCTTTGTTCTGTTTTCTTGTGTCCTTTCTAGGATGTATCTGATAGGGTTCTATCAAATAGCTTGCAGCTTTTTAATATCAATGAAATCTTAGAGGTGCAATATACATTTTCCTTTACATTCATTAAGATAAACAAGTTCTTTGACACCGTTAACTTTGTTTGCTTTTGGATAATTTACTTCGCACGTAGCTAATACCTTACTGGTGCATTCAAGAATAAATGGTTGTGTAATGTTAATTATGTCTTAACTAATTGGTATTTACTGCTGTCCGAGCAACATGCCTGTTTCGTATCAAATCAAATGGACCAATTAGATCCCTCTGTACTGCCATGTCAGCTTTGAAATTGTCGTCTAACTGAGTCTTGGTGTCTTATACAGAGAGATACAACAGGCTTGAATACTGAAAATACAGAACTTAAGCTTCGTTTACAAGCTATGGAACAACAGGCTCAGTTGCGAGATGGTAGGTATCTTTTTCTTTCATTATATTGGAAAAAATAAGGAGGGGACTCGATTCTAGCAGTGTTTGAACGTTTTTTTCACTACGCTCCGCAGCTTTGAATGAAGCACTGAAGAAGGAAGTTGAGAGACTCAAAATTGCCACAGGGGAAATACTAAGCCCTTCGGAGTCCTTCAACTTGGGAATGCATCAAATGCCATACACTTCAGCAACCTTCTTTTCACTTCCACAGCAGCCAGGGGCAGCAATCTCACAGGCCATGCAGCTGCCACCCTACAATCCTTCGCAGCATCCTAACATGTTGAATCACCGGCTGCATCCAACCTCCAATTCTCATCCGCTCTCTGAAGTTATGCAGAACGATCCTCTTGGTCGGTTACAAGGTCTCGACATCAGTAGTAAAGGATCGAATCTTGTGAAATCGGAGGGGCCCTCACTATCCGCTAGTGAAAGTAGCTCTACGTTTTGAGAGAAAAAGAAAAATGTGCTGACCAGCTGACTGTCCACGGGTGCCCAGAAAGAAATTGCTTCCAACCATTTAGATAAGGTATTGAATTTGTAATATTAATCCCAATCATGTTAAGCATCGGTTCTTTGATTTTTATTCATGTGGGTTCTTCTCTCGATTCTGTTGTCCAAGCCTTGTAATCGAATCAGGAATTTAGCTTTCGGCGCTTGCTCTTTTTTTCGCTTGTACCATAAACCTATTTCATCTGTACCTTTGTGAGACCTTGTTATTTATTGTACTGTGTTTCACTCCATTGACTGAACACATGGCTTATTAGATGTACTCTTCTACGTTCCATCCAGACTCAGGATCCCCTCTCTGCCATCTTTCGGGGCCATTTCTAACATATGCTGCACTCTCCAAATTCGAAGCTTTAAAATCTCACTGCTGTAGTGTTTTGGTGGTGGCCCATGACTGGCCACTACTTTTATTGCGAAGTAATGAAATGATGGAGCCATATCGCGTCTTATTAACTGCATACATCACGAGTGAGCATGGCAACAACTTTTATTGTAGTCATATCCACCCCACTGCTTCGTTGTACGTCGGTTCCACCAAAATCAAAACACTTGCCATCGTCAACAACCCAATCAACCTACTACGTCAAATAGCAAGCATTTCCATAATTCACAAAACATAGACATACAGATCATTGACCTCATATATCGACCAAGTTTTTCCTTAGCTGAACTCCCTGATAAGTTGCCAACTCCGATAATCCAAATCTTGCGTTCCCCTAGGTGAATTGAGTTGGCAGGTCTTAGGTGAGCCACAGTCGCACAAAATGCAGACATACGGTCATATCTCCGAAAAAACATCCCTCGGCATAGACGCCTTATTATCTAGTCATGTTTCTCCATTTGTCCTTCAAATCAACCTGAAAAATCAACCATATCGACTCATACCAAGTATGAAACTGAGAGAAACAACATTATGTAGTGAATAGATGTGCTCTTCACCTCCGTTCTCCCTTCAAATATATCACGGTAACAGTTGCACATGAGTTTCCAATTCCCTGTCCCATACCTTCACCAGAAACAAGAAAAAAAATGAGCAACTTTTAAACAGAACTTTCATCTTAAGCCACAACTTATAGATTCACACGATAAAAACATCAAGCATCTGCAAGATTGTTAGTTTCCGGTGTCCTGCGAGGGCAGAACAAGATGTGGAAAAATCAAGAGAATCTCGTCCAAACCAAATTTTCACTCCTGGCAAGCTAGACAGATCGACATCTAACAATAAGAAACGTTGAGTGGGATAAATCAGCATGGAAATCATTTCTGAAGATAGAAAAAGTTGTTTACTTCTGAACGGCAGTCCTTAAAGTGTCTTCTTCCAGAGGACTCCATCTCCTAATTTTCCTTCTCCGAGCAAATTTCGCAGCTTCATATTTCTTTAATGGAGAAACAGCTCTTTTCAGAGAGTTAGGGAGGTGAGGCCTGACCCTGTTTTCGAGTTCCAGTGGGGAGGTATCTTCAGAATCATTCCACTGCAAGAATGCAAAACATTAGTTCAACATAAGGAATCATCTCTCACTCCTTTTTTTTCCAAGGAGCAAAGGGAGATTAATTTGAGAAGGATAAATAAACACTAAACATTATGAGCAAGGAGAAATCAAGATGAAGGAAAAAGAAATTTTTTTGCAATGCTTTATGAGAATAATTCTCCCTTTCTACACTGAATATGTCAGATAACTAAAAAAAGGGCAGGGTTCGTTGCTGAAAAATAAAGTAAAAGCTTGATAAGATTCTGTTATACTAGGCATACAGATGTTCGTATTGCTATTTAAAGTCAAATAAATAAAAGAGATTGGAGAGGGTGGATAAGTATGACATTGAACAACATAATGGAGTCACAAACAATATTTTCTAAAAGTGGTTCTGAATCCCCCACCTTCTTCAAACGGGCAAACACACTAACACATCAATACACAATTTCAGAGAATAAAGAATTAGACAACGGAGAATCATGAGATATAATGACCTCATAAGTACAAGCAGTACTATTGTGTTCCATGAGATTAGGTAGGGGAGCATTGCTCTGAGAGCTGATGCACGTGTTACCATCAACAACATCATTTGTTATGCTTTGTTCAATGGCTCCACTTTTAAAAGGACTGGCGGTATCCCTGTCTTTTGTGCCTAGGCCAAGTAAAGCTTCCGAAACTTCCAATGCATTTGGCATTGGATCCTTTACCACTGCTTGTAACTCTAATATACTGGATCTCGAAGCCTCTTTTACTTCATTGATCTCAGCCGTAAGAGGTGAAGTAGTGCCAGCCATCAACTCTTCAGGACCAGAAATCTTAACTCCTCTGGTGTGTCTACTTGATATTAAGTGTTTTCGCCCCGGCAACCCACAAGTCGTTGCTTTTTCTGACCACATAAAAGAAAATGAAAAAAGAATTCAGCTACAAATGAGGAAAATCAGAAACGCAATTCACAATCTAGCAATTGTAGCAAGCAATGACAGTAATAAAAGTTCTTGAATAGGCAGAGGCTATGATCACTAAACAAGAAAACTACTGTTACCCCACCAGTATAGAGTGATAGAAAAAAGGACGGGAAGACTACCTTTATCGTTTGATACAAGTTTGGGCATATCAACTTCGCCATCAATTCTTGGGCAATATTCTGCCAAGGGAACTGCTCCCTCATTCACATTTTTTATCAATCTTGGCACCTCTATCTGGTTCACTGATTCAGCAGCTATGGTTTCTCCTTCAGGCTTTTTCGTCAATTCTCCGACATCCCGACTGACACTAGGCGAATACTTGGTATTAATTTCAACTTCATCAGAGACCTTGGCAACAGATTCCCTAGTTTCTCCTTGGTTCTCTGTTGGAATAGCTGACTCAGCCCTGCCATTCTTACCTGCATCTCTAACTGCATCGAGAGCGAAATAAACTTTCTTCCCCCGCGCCTTAATGGCACAATCACTACACGACTTACCAGCTTGCGTCATTTTTTTCTCATCCCGATCTTTCAAAGTAGCATTTGACTGAAGAAACGAAGGGCCAAGTGTCGCCCACGCCTCGCCCAAATATTTGAAAACCAATGTCAAAGCGTCATTCCTAGTATTCATATTAGCCAACTTCTTGAGACGATTCGCGTCCCAAAGTGCCTCCTCGATGTTCTCCATCCACTTCGTTAAGTCAGCCGTGACCAACTCACTCTTCCCCGAATTCAGCATCTCAGCCACCCTTCCCCTCCAAATGTCGTTAATCGCAGAAACACACTTCCCTTTCTTATCGATTTTTCCCACTAAAAAGTACTTCACCGAGCACTCAACAGCCACTGCGCAGTAAGCATCCTTCATTGACTTCGACACGGAAATTCCCTCTCTCTTATCCAACTCTTCAATCAACTCCATCGTTTCTAAGATCCTTTCCGTGACCGAAGCATCAGAAACGTCGTTCTCGATGGTCCGGAGAAGCGCCGTCTTCTTCAGCCACATATCTTCATCCGAAATGGGCATAACGGCCACGAGTTTTTGTAGAAGGCGCTCATCAGTAGGCTGACGTACAAGAAATTCCAAAATCCAGCGGCAAATGTCAACGTCCATAACAAACAAAAAGAAGGAAGATATAATCACAGCCCTAGGAACCAAAGAAGGACATCTCTACAGAAAGGAGGGAAGCGGAACAGGAATCAAAAAGAGGGAAGCTGAGATTTCTCGCGGATCGCAACCACTGGTTCAAAATTTTGGGGGAGTTTAAGGCGCAGAATTTATCACCATTACCCCTTCTCATAAATTGGAGCCCGCCAATTCGATTAAACCGTCTCCGGTTCAACTCATTTGCATATGAACCAAGTTCCACTCCGGTCCTAACTTTAACAACCGACTTCCACTTAAATGGGGACCGAGTACAATTCGACCAAGGAACTAATGTAAGAGGAAACCTTGGACTACAAGACGTAAATATCAGAACAAGAGGGCATTGACAACAATAACATGGCCCTCACAAAATCGAGACATTTTGAGTGATTAGATAAAATTGACAATCAATGATGTAATGGATCATGTTGTAAGTATAAAGTTCAAATTTTTTTGATATTATAGTTAATAATTATTGTAATTTATAATCATTGTAATATGATTTTTTGTTTAGTATTTCTTACTCTTATATTAAATATTATTTATTTTATTGAGTTTGAACTAATTTGCATATTATTAATTTTTTTCTATCTTGAATTTTTTTTATTTCATTTTATTAGAAAAAACCAAGACTAGAGAAGATCACATCCACGCCTAACTAAAAGTGCGAGTAAATCATCGTTTCTCTTAGAAAGAATAGCAAAGACAATTGAGTTCGTTCGCCATCATCTCAAAATATAAAAATACCATTCGAAAAAATATTGTAACGAATTACTAAATAAATTTTTAGTTCATTCTTTATAAAAAAAATCAACATCACTATCTATTTTATTATTCTTGAAATTCAAAATCTTGTGGATGTCTAACATTGAAGGAATCAATCAATTTGAGAGAGCTAGTATTGAAGTTGTACCAACATTAGTATAATAGAGACTTGATGAAGCTAGTTGTCATTGGTGGAGGTAAAATTCAACGACTAAATTTTACATATTACATGTTATATTGTGTACCGAGCCAGCCCGCCCACTCAGATCGGTACAGTAACGGTCCGAGCCGAGCTAGGACCGTTACTGTAGCTGAGTCGAGCTCATTTTTTCAGGCTCGCGGGCCTGCTCATTGAGCCCGACGAGACCGGCGGTAGGAATGTAGAAAGTGTCGACCGCAAAAAAAAGGTGTCAACCGCCTTTTGCAAACTGTCGACCGCAAATACAAGGTGTCGAACGCGTTGCTTTTGAAGTTACAAAACAGAGACGGAACACGCCCAAACCCTAATCTCAAATAAAAATTCTCGTCGTTCTCGACTCTGAGACTGAGATCTTCCTCCCTCAACGACGCTTCAATTCCTGGTAATTGCTCAGTTTATCTGTTTTCTCTTCTAGAGCTCTAAGATCTTCCTGTCGTATCTGATATCTCTAGTCTTTACTCTTTACTAATTGGCTAATTGCTATCTAAATTGTTCAAATTTTAAAATCATGGCTTCTTCATCCAATTCCAGCTCTAAAAACAAAAGGCAGAGAGTGACTTCAAATAGTGACATACCGACCACAATCGAAGTATTTGATAAACATTTGTTTGCAAACATGAAGTCTAAAAATGCTTATCAGTCCAAATTTCAATATAAGTCGATCATTCCTAGTCGTGTTTTTGAAGAACACTATCTTATTGGATTAGACATCTACAATTTTCTAAATCGTATAGGATTAGCCACTCTGTTTCAATTTTCCGGTCCATATTTTGAAAATGCAATTAGACTATTCTATCCAAATTTCTCATATTCTGTACAACCCCTTCAAGTAACAAGTTATGTGTATGGCAAACACATAATGCTCAATCCCCGTAAAATCAATGATCTACTGAAATGCAGAGACAATGAGCGTAAATCAATGATCTACTAAAATGTTGTCTGCTATTATGAGTCATTTGTTGAGTATCCATTTGTCAAGAATAGTAATTATTCTTCCTTTCTGAGAATGATTGTAAAAAATCCGGATACTTCTCTTCCTTCCCTACCTAAAGCTAGTGACCTTAACGTAGAAGCTCGCCTTATTCACCACATGATTACTTATAATCTTCTTCTGAGGGATGGTCATCGCGATCATATAAGTGGAATGGATTTGTTTCTCCTCCACAGCATCTATAACGAAACAAATTTTAATGTTGGTTATGTTATTGTCAAACGCATGATCGAATTATTTGAAAATGTTTCTAAGTCATTGTCATATAACCTCATGTTAATGACAATCTTTAATGATTCTAGAGTCGTGTTTTCTACAAATGAGCCTTCACTACCTGTGAGGAAGGAAGACTCTTACTCTAAGTCTACTCTTGCTCGCATGGGAATTGTTCGTGATGAAAATGGTACTTAGATATTTAAAGCAAACAACCAAAATGTCAATCAGGGAGCTCTCTCCATTTCAACACCTCAGCCTTCAGTTCCTGCCCCTCAACCCATTATTCCAGATCAACCAAAGCCTATATGGAATTCAAATTCGATCAGTTAACAGGAACCATAGATGGCTTGAGAAATTATGTGGAAGAGAGGATGGATGACTTAGAAGACAAGCTCTATTGTCTATATCAAAAAGTTCAGGACCTCAACTCATCTTCCTTTCCAGATCCTCCGAATGACTCTGCTCCTAAGGCTGAACCGGAACCAGCTCCAGAACCTTCAACTGTTGTTGCTCCATCGGAAGATTAGATTAATGTAAATGTAATATTTTTCACTTGGTGTACGAATATATATTTTGGATTTTTTACTGATGCTCTAATGACTAATAGTAATAGTCTTGACTTGTTGTATGAATATATATTTTCGGATAATGCTTAAGTACTCTTGACAGTTTTATTTGTGTTTCTTGGATTGCCATACGTTACGGGTCGACCGCTGGATGAAAATAGTACATGGAATTTTGTTTGTATTTAAAGTGTCGACCGCAAACTTAGAAGTGTCGACCGCAAACTTAGAAGTGAAACAGAAGATTTAAAAGTGTCGACCTAAACATACAAGGGTCGACCGGAACTCCAAAGTGTCGACCGCAAGACGTAGGGGTCGACCGCTTGGTGAAAAAAAAGATTTAAAAGTGTCGACCTAAACATACAAGGGTCGACCGGAATTCCAAAGTGTCGACCGCCAGACGTAAGGGTCGACCAAAAATCCTGAAGCAACGCCGCAACGGTCTGATGACCGTTGCAATATTTTCACTTATTTTTTTCTTTCTCCCTCCCTATAAATATAACACATTCTTCTTCAATATTTTCACCAAATTCTCTTTCAATCTCTCAACTTCTTAATTTCTAATACTCTTACTTGTGCTAATTCATTATTTTTTGAAGAAATTTGCTCCCTCTCAAATTTTCTTTCAATCTCTCAACAATGTATATTTATATTTTATTTGTGTAATTTATTTTTTATTATTTTTATGTTAATATAAATTACGAACTAACAATTTTGCTTGTAATTTTCGTAGGACTCATATTCGTGGAGGTGATCACAAATTCATACCACATACAAGCCGTTGTTGAGTAATTGGTGTGCGCCGTGGGGTATCATTTTATTTTGTTAAATATTTTGCGATAGTTACATTTTTTAATTATGGATCCACGTAATTTTATAGTTGACACATTTAGTGATGATGATATTGAAGAAGTTAGGGGAGATAATCCCGCATTTTCAATTGACCAATCATTTGCACAAGCATCCACTTCTTCACCTAGAGAAAAAAGAAACAAATAGTCAAATGTTTGGAATCATTTTTAATTGAAAGATATTAATGTTGGTGGAAAAATAAAAAATAGAGCACAATGCAAATATTGTATTAAACATTATGCATACAAATCTGGTAGTTCTACTAGCATCATTGGTAGACATTTAAAAAAATATCACTTAAACGAGCAAATGAGAGACTCTTCACAAACGCTCTTAGATGCTAGTGGTAGTAACACTTTTAAATATTCACATAATAAAATAAGAGAAGGAGTAGCAAAATATGTATCACAATTCGAGGTACCTTTGTCAATGTTTGATAGCGAGTTGTTTGAAAATTTTATGAAAGAATATATTAATCCTAGTTTTAAACGATTCCCTAGAAGTACAATTAGAAATGTTATTATTAAAATGTATAATAATATGAAAAATGAATTAATAGCATTTTTTTTAATGCATAATGTATGTCTATATGTATTACCTCTGATTTATGGAGTGCACCTAATGAATTAGGATATATTGTGGTAACTTCTCATTTTATTTATGACTCTTGGCAATTAAATAAAGAATATTAGGATTTCGTAATTGTGAATATCCTCATAGTGGAGTTACTATTTATAGATCTATTGTTGGAATTTTGCAAGAATATGCCATTGGAGATAGAATTTTTAGTATTACTCTCGATAACGCTTCTGCTAATGATGTTGCTATTGTTCAATTTAAGAAATTATTTCAATTAAATATTTCTCATAATTCTCTTTTTCATATGAGATGTGTTTGTCATATTTTAAATTTAATTGTTAAAGATGAAATGTCGTTTATTTCTCCGCATATTGAATCAATTAGATCTGCAATTTCTTATATTATTTCATCTAATGCTCGACAACAAGAATATAAGGAATTTTGTAAAGTTGCTCAACTTAAACCAAGAAAATTAAAAACCGATGTAGATACTAGGTGAAATTCAACTTATTTAATGTTGGAAAATGCTAAGCCATATTGGTTANATGACATACTAGAAGAATTCCAAAATTTGGATGTCGAAGACTAGATATTTATTTAAATTAATAGTTTATGAAAGAAAAAAATATGTTTATGAATGACGGTGCATCATGTATGCAATTTATAGTATATGGGCTTTCTTAAAAGAATAATATTTAGTCTTCCGCTGCAATTTTAAGAAAAAGAAAAACGATTTCAGATTTACGATTATTTTATATCCTTCAGTTTTAAGTTTGAACAAAAAGAAAAAAATTAATTAAAATAAAACTGGACGTTACAATAAATAAATTATAATTATTTATATAAGATAAAATTATTTATGTATATTTGGCTCGTTAGGCTCGGCTCGTTAAGGGTCGTTAGGCTCGGCAGGCTCGTTAGGCTCAGCTCGTTAGGCTCGTGGCTCGCGAGCCGGCTTGAGTTGAAATTTTTTTAATAAAAGCTCGTTAAGCTCGGCTCGTTAGGCTCGGCAGGCTCGTTAGGCTTGGCTCGCTAGGCTCGACGAGCTAGACTTTTTCAGGCTCGGCTCGGCTTGTTTGCCATCTCTATGTACCATCTTTGAAAACAATATCATTTTGCTTGTGAGCACGGGTGACTCGTTTTCATTCTATCTAGACAAAAAGGACATTTTACAGTAAAATGTTTACTCCTATAATTCTGCAAATCTTTATAACATATTAAGTGTGATTTTACTCAATTTTGTTGATTTTTAAAAATTGGGTGAAATTCGTTTAATGTTGGGTTTGCATATTTGGAACTAATTTAATAATTGATTCAATTTTTTACCACTGAATTGGTGTCATTTATGGTTGATTGGGTTTGTTGACGAAATTGGTAGAGAGTTATTTAGAGCACGGCTGTACTAATTGGATGGATGATAATGGGTCCATAAAAATTAAGGATGAAAATTTCATAGTGAAGATACTAAGAAGTGCTTTATCTGAAGTCTTATTTGTTGTTCAATAGCCTTTACCATATCATAACATCATTATACTTATAGACAAAATCATAACAGTGTTGTCTCATCTTCCTACGTTTCAGTCATGAATTTCTTCTTTTGCTGAGAACTGAAATAAAATGGAACTATCTACTCACTCGATCGTTAACATAATTGGCGTACTAGGGTAGGAAAGCACTCAGAAATGGGCGGAGGTCAAATTGCCTTCTCGCCTTTCTCCATTCGTGATAAGTGATCCTCAACCTGATTTTCTATCTCAAATTTCCATATCAAACTCTTGAAGTAACAAAATCTAACGAATAAACCTTGGTTCAACATCTTTCTTCCCAAAATAAATAATTAATTGTCGCATGATCGGTATACACGATTACCTTAGTTCCGATGAGGTATTGCCAAAATTTTTCAAAAGTGAACTATTGCAAGTAGTTCCTTCTCTGTCGTGGTACAATTCTATTGTGTTTCTGATGGTGAGTGACTTGCATAATAAACGGAACACCTTATTTCTGTGTTGTCCCAACACTATGCCGAGAGCATAATCACTGGCATCATACATCAATTCAAATGGCAATGTCCGATCGGGAGCTACAATGATGGGAGCCAAAACAAACTTTTTCTTTAAGGTCGAAGATGCCTCCAGACATGATTCATCAAAAATGAACTTCTTGTTATGTTCTAGATGCAAGCACAAAGGTTTTGCTATTTTTGATAGAAACTCTCGTGTCCTAGAAAACTCCAAACTCCCTTGACATTTGTGAGAGGTGATAGTTTGTCAACAACTTCAATTTTAGCACTATCTACTTCAGTACCTTTTTTCGACACACGATGATCTAATTCAATTCCTTCTGTTATCATAAAGTGACACTTTTCCCAGTTCACCACCAAGTTAGTTTCTACACAATGTCTTAAGACTTGTTCTAAATTTTTTAAACAATCTTGGAAAGAAATACCTATAGTAGAGAAGTCGTCCATGAAGATCTCTGATGCTTCTGAGACCATATCCGAGAAGATAGACATCATGCACCTTTGAAAAGTTGATGCCGTGTTACACAGACCAAAAGACATTCTTCTGTATGCAAATATCCCATAGGGACAAGTGAAAGTTTTGTTTTCTTGACCTTCGGGAGAAATGGCGATTTGATTACACCCAGAATATCTATCATAGAAGCAGTAGAACTCACGGCCTGCTAACCTATCCAACATCAGATCAATGAAAGGTAATGGGAAGTGGTGTTTTTGTTGCATTGTTTAGCTTATGGAAGTCCATACAGACACACCATCTTATCACAATCCAAATAGGTAACTCATTTGTGTCATTTGTAGCCACTGTCATTCCACCTTTTTTAGCCACACATTGTATTGGACTCATCCAAGAGCTGTCGAATGTTGGATAAATAATGCCAGCATCCAAAAGTTTGATTACTTCCTTCTTGATCACTTCCTTCATTATCGAGTTAAGTCTCCTATACTGCTCAATGAAAGGGCTATGATCTTTTTCGAGGAGGATTTTATGCATACAAATGCCTGGACTAATGCCTTTAATGTCGGCTATGGTCTAAGCAATCGCTTGCTTAAATCACCTTAATAGCTCCAACAATTTTGCTTCCTAGATGGCATTCAGTGGAAATAATTAAAAATGTCTTCTCTTTAAAGGAATACATACTTTAGGTGTTATGGCAGATGCTTCAAATTAAGTTATGGTGCTTCCTCCAGAGATTTTCGAAGAGGGTTTCTGTAACACCCAACTTTTTTTTCTGTAAATTAGATTTGTATAAATGTAATGTGTTATGACTAGAGTATGAAATGTGCTAAGAAAAGATGAATATGGTGATGAAATTACACCTTAGAAGTAATGAATTGATGAATCATAAACAATATTAGTAATTACCTAATTCTAAGGTTTTAGGGTCTTCACATGGATTTTGTTTCTTTTAAAGACATTTAAAAGACTAGTATATGAAACTACAGCAACAAGAATTTCTTTAATTGGAAAGGTATAGAGAAAGTTATAGATCTTAGAACCCAACGGTTGGTTACAAATATCGGGTTGGAATTTGGTAACATAGTAGTTTCTGTGTTTCAATCATATCATGCCTTAGAAGAGCCTAATTGTTGCTTGAAAATCTAATCGCTAAAACGCAAGTGCACGTGTCACAACGTAATTGTAACATCCTGTTTTTATTTTTTTTTATTTTTTGTAATTAAAAGCTTTTCATTGAAAATTCTTTTGTCAAATCTATACATATATATTTGTACATACATAGCGGAAGCTAACATTTAAAATCACACTTATAAGTAATTAAACATAGGTCATATTCTCAAAATATAAAACTTTACAAACACTACATATTTGTAATTCATAATAACTTTTTACAAGTTCTCTTCAAAACACGTGTATTTTAGTGAGCTTACTCCACCGGTTGAAATCTCGTTTAACAACGACAGGCTCCACGGAAGACATTCTCCTCCTCTTTCATATTTAATCCTCATGTGATATTTCTTCAACATTCAAGTCATCACCTACATTGCAAAGTCTAACTAATGAGCTTAAAGCTCAGTAAGTAGTGCAAATAAAACATGCATGATGTAATGAATGATATGATTTAAAACCATGCAGCTTATTTCATTTTCGTGGTGTGGATCCGCCCCCCCCCCATCCACAAAACTTGATTGTTTACATATTGTATATCGTTAGGAGATAACAACCTACCGTCAAACCCCATTGGGCTCACGGTAACATGGACCCCATAGCCATTGCCGTGGGCATCTTTATTCTCCTTTACATAACTTATCTCATTAGGAGATATAACAACCTACCGTCGATCCCCATTGGGCTCACGGTAACATGGACCCATAGTCATTGCTGAGGGCGTCTTTACTCTCTTGTATCGTAGATGTCTTCATCGAATCAATAGAGATATTGCGGGGATGAATGTAGGCATCAAAGACCCCCTTGGGCAACCTAACACCCAATCCGCCGTCCCCCTACGATTCACTTATTATAATTCATAGTCTTCATGCATGAAAATTCATTTTCGTTGTCATTCGTAGAAAACATGATGCATGATCTCCATAACATGTCACATACAATCCTATCCTTAATGCAAGAAAATCTAACTAATCCAAACAAAAGTCATATAAACATATCAATAAAGGAATCTCATAGAAACTTATCAATCAACCAATACAAAGCACACAAACAATCCTCAAATGACTTGAGGTCGGTGTATTGTGCATTACACCCCAACCAGTCTATGATTAATCAAAAATCATAAAAACACATCATCTTTGCAATGTAGACCTCTAATAGGCCAAACGCATGCAACACATACTTACCTTTGCAGCTATCTCGAATTAATCCATTTGAGTCCCTTCTTAGTCCAATTAATGACCTAAACGTATAGATCATTCAAGGATTAGAAAATGCATAAAGTCTTAACTTTCTGTTCAAACTTTGAACTACTATAACTCTCATGATATTGATCCATTCTTCATGATTAATGTGTCAAATTATTTCTTAGGAAGTCTACTATAACTTCTTGGAAGACACCTAATTCAGAAAACTAACGCATGTCGACTTAATTGGATAAAACAGAGGGCATTCACTATTTGAACCCCTGTTTGGGTCGACATAAAATTTCAGGGGTCGACCCATGTCGACAAAACAGAAGCGTCGCCTTTTTAAAATCGAGTTTCGGTCGACCCAAACTGTCAGGGGTCGACCCAAACTTTCCCTAGTTTCCGTACACTAAATTGCGACATCCGTAACTTTTTCTACATATCTCTGAATCAAGTGATTTAAACGGCTATAGATCACTCTAAGAGTTTACTTTAACTCTTATGAAGGACATAAACTCTAATTCATGCTAAAACTTGACCTAATCTCAAACACTCTACCTTTAAACATGATTAACCTATTTCACAGCAATTAACCTAAAATCCTCCATATTTATCCACCAGCTCATCCAATACATTCATATTAACCTTGATGAATCCTAAAAGAAACTGAGAGGATATAAAATATTACCTTGAGCTTCAGCTTCTGCGAAAGTTTCAGAGTTTTCCTTTTCCCTTCCCTTTCTTACTCTTTTCTCTCACGAAACCTCTTTTCTTTCTCAATCTCCCTCTCCTTTATCAGATGAGAGAACTCTGAGTAAATAGATAGGGAGAAGAGGTCGTTTTGGTAGGGGAATGGCAGACCATGCCTTCTTATCTCTTAATTAAACGAAATCAATCTCCTCTTTACATCCACCGATCAGATTTCCCTACGTTTTGGCTGACTTTTCAACTCAAAACAGGAATGTGTCGACCCCACCAAATTCCTGGGGTTGACCCAAACACACAATTATGTCGACCCCACCAAATTCCTGGGGTTGACCCAAACAAACAATTGTGTCGACCCCACCTAATTCCTGGGGTCGACCTAAAGTATACAATTGTGTCGACCGAACATTGTTCATAGGTCGACCGGCAGTTA
This sequence comes from Begonia fuchsioides, assembly GCA_003255005.1. Lineage (NCBI taxonomy): Eukaryota > Viridiplantae > Streptophyta > Magnoliopsida > Cucurbitales > Begoniaceae > Begonia > Begonia fuchsioides. The sequence continues at coordinate 213,555 of QAOC01024126.1, forward strand.
AAACTCTCATAACATTTGTTATACAACTTATATTTCTATGATTCAAACACCATTATTTTTCTTATTAAGTATAGTTTAACTTTGTAGAAGACATAAACTTAAAATTCAGAGCGTAAAGATATCAATTATACAAAACACCGAATAACGCTCTAAAGTTCATATTTCTTAGTCCAGTTTTCATTTATCAATTTTTTAACTTGCATAACTTTTTCACGACAACTCCAATCGAGTTGTTCAACCTATTAATCTTCTCCTTTTGATGTCTTAAATAATTTTTTAGAAGATTACTTTGTCACTTAAGTTCATCTGTAGCATAATAAAATAGGAAAACTGAAACTACCCAGTTATCGATTTTCAACCTGGTGGTTGTTACTAACTATAAATTTCCAAAACCCATAACTTTCTCTACAGACTTCCAAATTGAGTAATTTTTGTTGCTATAGTTCCATCAACAAGTTTATTAAATTTCATGAGAATAACTTAAACTCATTTGAAGAAGTTAAGATCTCTGAAATCGGCTAATCTTAACATTGTGTCAAGATTGTTCAACTTGCAAGGGTCGACTGGTTTCTAACGTAGGTCGACCGGACCAAGTTCCTCACGACCAGGGTGTCGACCGATATTATTCATAGGTTGACCGGTCCTTCATTCACAACCTTCCATTTCCATTTTCTCAAACTTTCATTCAACACTTAAACTGATTTAGTCCAACTTTCACATTGACCTTACTTTATCAACTACCAATTCTAACAATTGAATTCCAGCAAGTTAATGGTCATTTTATACCCTTAATCATAGTTGATATATAAGATGATATACTTATAAGACTTTGAATTTGATCCGAGCTTCATGACTTCAAGAGTGAGGAAGAATTTTTCTAGGCTTTTGTAAATAAGTTACTTACATTATCATATCACCCTTTATATAATTTTTTATTCTTGATTTAGCCGAAGAGGTATTTCAAACGGGTAGCTCATTTAATTGCAACGGATATCCTCCCATTGTTCCCTTTATTTTTTGATCTCACCCATCGAGTATCCAAAAGGCTCACTCAAAATTTGAAAGTGGATTGGAAAATTGCAAATACACTTCACCGTTTATCCACAAAGTCCCGATGAAGTGTCACTCAACGATCATCCACAAAGTCCTGAAGAGTGATATTTTCACACACCGATTATCCACCGATCGATCATCCACGAAGTCTCGGTGAACTACGAATGTTGTGATTGTCCTTATTTTTGTACTTTTTATGCCTAATTTTTTTCTTTTTCTCTTCCCCAAACTTGTTACCATGTCACTCTTCACCTTCAAAATATGTTTTTCTCAAGCATTTATTCGAGCTAAGTTTCAAAAATATCAAATTTAAACAGAACATGATAACTCCTTAGGAAAATCGGGAAAGATGATGTTCAAAGTAATAATTTCGTGTAAAGAGGATCTATTATGTTGAAGTGTCTCCTAAATTAATTAGACTTGAATTGTCATTAATAAGTAACATCCATCAAGGGTTAGATAAATTAGGAAAATAAGTTCCATCATTAAACTATATGATTGCAAGCATTCTCTGCTATTCGGATTAAAGGAAATATTCATTATATAATTATATTTTGGTACACCCCCTTTTTTCAAACTTAAATTCAACAATGCCCTCATTTTCAAACCCAAAACAGTAACAGTGAACCGAAATCACAAAAAATAGAAAAGCAAAAAGGGTTAGAAGTAAACTCCCCAATGAAGATCTTTCGGTCTCTCCATCGGTTGGGCTGCTTGGTTGGGCCTTATTTTCGACTTGATTCGGCAGTAGGTGAGCTTGGAGTTTTTCCAAAATATCCAGCATGAAGTATTGCTGGATTTCTATATGGCTCAGACGAGTTTCTATGAGCTGCAGACTCACAGAAACTCTGTCGGGAAATTGGGCTATTGGCGATGTTACAGCTCCGCGTGCAATATCGGGGGTTGGTGCACTTTCGTCTTCTTGATCTCTGCCATTCTCCTGTGAAATTTGAGCGATAGTAAAGGGAGTTATTGTACCTTTGTGGTGGAGCTTTCCCTCTATATCTAGGACTTGCACTCCCGCACCAATACAGAGATCGAAAATTAGTAAAGGGAAAAGGAATTGACTCCCCTTCTTCTTTGCGTTGGCGTAGATGCTCCAATAAATTATTCTCCCGACGTTGATAGGCTTGCCCGTCAGGATGCAGAACAGGAGGACGGCTTGCTCGCGGGTGACATGCTGCCCGTGCGAGGAAGGAAGGATTCTGGATTTAGCAAAATGGTACCAGCATTTTGCGCTCGGTTTCAGAGATGCTCGTGAGATCGTGAGGGCTCCTAGTTTTATTACTCGCCAAGTAGCTCCCGAGAGAGCCTCTGTGCTGAGTACATTGGCGAGAAATTCCAGTGATGTATTCTCCGAGTGGGTGAAGAACTCGTCGGCATCCGATTGCAGCTTGTATGTACGATTGATGCTCTCTGGTGAAAATGGTACCATCTTTTGTCGAACCATAATGGATTCCGGAAGATCACCTGAAAAATTAGCATAAAATTCCCTTACCAGAGAGGGAATTAGCTCTTCCGGCTGGGCACAGAAAACTGCCCAGCTTCGGCTTCTGATCGTTTTGGTAATGAATGTTGGATATTCTTTCATTGCGCTAGCGTCCAGTAAGAATCATTTTTCTTTTGCGAAGGTTCTTTTGTTAAAATGAAGCTCAAAGTTGAGGTTCTTTTTTATGTGAGATCTATTCTTGGACTGAGCTTGATGTTGTAGCTTTGGTCTTTGATGCTGTCGGGATGGCTGGTACTGATTTTGGCGAGATGGTTTTCTAGGTGCGCCTCGTTTCTCTTATGAAGGGTACCTGAATTTTGGCAGCATTTCTGGATCGCGTTGATCGGCTTGGTGGGTTGGATGATTTAGGATCCAGAGTCGGAGTAACTTCTCTGGTTCGCAGCGGAGGTGGAGTGGACTCCGGAGTTGGAGTAGCTTTTTTGGTCGGGCGGCTAGCAATTCTGGCAGAGTCAAATTCGTTAACTAAACTTTTTCGAGACTAAGTCAAATTCGTGCGAATTGTTTAGTTATTTCCAAACTCTAGTACAAAATTCTTAAACAAATAACTAAGAGTTTAGAGTAAAGAGAACAACACTAATTTGGTAACGCGGTTCGGCCAACCTTGCATACGTTCGCGCTTCAAGGTACCTCCTTGAAGATCTTTCCCGCTCAAACCTTGAGCTTCACTACGATTGACTCACGGGTGTCAATCAAACCTTTGACTCTTTTCTTGAAGGAGCGTCACCCCTTTTACAATGATCGTTCAAAAAGAAACGAATACAATTTTTACGGTTGTAAAAACCGACTCACTCAATCTCAAGAATGATATACAAGGGTTGTAGTAGGATTTGAGAGAGTAAAAAACTGAGAAGAATTTGGCAGTATTTCGGCTTAGTTTTTTCTCGTCAAAAATCTCCTTCTCAAAATGAGCTTGCTTCATCTATTTATAGTTTGCTGCTGATATGCCCAAATGGGTCGACACATTGCTGTTTGGGTCCACTATCCGTTAGACACAGCGAAGTTATAGCAGTTGAGAATTTTTTGTCCGTTGGTGTTGATCGGTCGACATAACTATTTGTTGCGGTCGACATAAATTCTTCTCTGGAATCTTTGGAGACGACACAATGTTTGTGCGGTCGACATAACTCTGAAGAATCCGTCTCTTAGAAAATCTGGGGTCGACACGTGTAGGTTGGGGTCGAAACATATCTAAAGGATCCGTCTCTGGAAAAACTGGGGTCGACACATGTAGGTTGGGTCGACATATTTTGAACGATGGAGTCGACATGTAAAGTGCAGGCTCAGCTTTGAGGGGTCGACACATAGATTATGATAAGGTCGACACAATGACTTTTCTAGGGTTGACACAAACAGTTTGAATGGGTCGACACATTTGCACGCTGCACTACATTTTGGGTCGACACAAGTTATGTCGGTGGGTCGACAAATTTTGGAAGACTCGACCTCTGTTTTGAACAGGGGTCGTCACAATACGTTGTGGGTCGACACAAAGCATTTTGGGTTAAGCTTCTAGATTTTACAAGGGTCGACACAAGGTATTTTGGGTCGACACAAAACACTGCATGTACTTGAAATTTCTGCAGCACTTAAACAAATTGTTAGACTTTAAAGATGGTATTTCTCATGAATGGTTAAGTCTAATTTAAACATTGTAAAGTGGTTTATTTTATCTTTCATGCTTATTTTACATAGTTATCATTAAAAACAATTGATTGCTTTAAAAATACTTTTAAAGCCAACAATCTCCCCCTTTTTGATGTGACAAAATCTTTTGAAAGATAAATTGCTCCCCCATAGACACAACATGTATAAAAGATATTCAATGCTCCCCTATACAAAGACACTCATGCAAGACAGATTAATATAACTTATGCATAGACAGATTATCACAAATTATCATAACTTATGTATTAACATCATTTATATCATAACTTATGTATTAACATCATTTATTTTCTCCCCCATTGACATTATCAAAAAGAATAAACATAAACATAAATATATAGAATATTCAATACGAGTAAAGTAGCATTGTTTATACAAAAGAGGAGATAAGAAAGAAATTAACAGTTCTCCTAAGACAAGAAAAAAACTTTCCTCTACTACTCTACAACTGGTGAAGAGATGGGAGAGTCAAGTACAATGGTGCCTGCAGAAGATGGAGGCCCAAATGTAGATGGAGTATGTAGCACAATTGTGCTAGGAGAGGATAAGGGTATTGTAGCAACGACAGAAGTAGTAATTTCCACCTCCATAGGAGCAACTGCCAGTGCAGTGGCTGAAGAGAGAGCTGGAGATTGAACAAGAGAGGGAAACAACGAGGAATTGGCAAGGGATCTTGAGCACGATCAGAAGGTCCAGACATGCTAGGCCTCAAGGTAGATCCATACCATTGATAGTACCACCTCTCATGGTTGTCATGAAGAAAATCAACCTTATGATGAAGTGCAGAATTGGATGCGGCAAGGGAATCTACTATCCTTTGAAGAGTATCATTATGGTGGACAAGAGACTCTACTGTGGAAGCTAAGCTTGAGATCTGTCCCGTGAGCAAATCAAAATGTTCTTCCATCAAGGAAGTAATGCGATGTGAGTGGGAAGAGGATCTATGCTCGGGATGTACATCAGCATCATCACCGGTCTGTGTAGGATCTTCACGAACATGAGGATCAGCTATGGCCACCTTGTATTGCCAGATCTCATTCTCGTCTTGAGCTAAGCTCATTCGAGCAAGTGTCGAAGGACTATACTTGTCAAATTTTCTGACCCGAGTGAGTGGCTCAAAAGAAGGAATCTCAACCATGTTTTGTCAAAGAATTTCTATTATTAAGAGGTTGAAGGGCAAGGACTTGGATTCCTTATCCATGACATCCATCATCCGTCACATGATGATATATCCTATGTCTATGCGACGTCTCCTAAAGAACATGAAAAGTACATATAGCTTCATGTTGCTGATGTAGTCTTTGTGACCATCCTTGGTAATAGATTATATGTGAGAAAGTGATGAACTAAGCGACCCACAATATTGAGATCACTGGCCTTAGGTCGATAAGGCACTGAATCGGGATCCTTCCCGATTTGTCTAAGAAAATGCCAGTACTCTTCATCCTTCATGATTTTAGGCTCGGAGTGCTGCTCATAATATGTATCAGTTCTTTCATCGTATATTCTTTCCAAATACGTAGCTCTTAAGGATAAATGGTTTTTGGGTGTAATATAGATTTGCATAGAATAATCTCACCGCCTTTTCGGAATAGGGACCATAGAAGGATAAAAGTTATGAAATTCCTAGAAACTCACAGCCTTCTTGGATATCTATTCCAGGAATAGAATTATGCTAATATATCCTACTTAAAATGAGAGGTTTGTTCTAAAAATTGAATAAAACTTATCTTGGTTGCTTGTCTAACTCGGAGGGTTGAATTTCTGTGGGCAGAGCAAAGGAGGAGGCTGCAATATCCTTTGATTTAATGGCTGTCATCTTCCTTCTGACTAGAATTTTTGAGGTAGAAGCCATTTGAGGAGAGGAAATCGGAGGCTGGAGGTTTGGGTCGACCGAAAGAGGATCGCAAAAATCGTTGGAATAGAGAGAGCCCGCGAGATATTTTGAAGAATGAAAATAGCGCTATAGGGTTTTAATTACTTCTCCCTTTAAAACAAGTTTGGGTCGACTGAAACAATTTCTTTGTGTTGACCATTTTGGAGTATACCCGAGAGAGAATGAAATTGTAGAAATAACAGACCGGTCGACCGATTCACGATTGTGTCGACTGATCGAAGGCAGAAACCAAGGACCGGTCGACATACCAGGGTTTATGTCGACCCCTTCTGCAACAGATTCATGGTCCGGTCGACATACTCTTCTTTATGTCGACCGCTGTTTCAGAAGACAACAGGAAGAGAATGATGTTTCTAAACACCATCAACTCGAATTACTCCTAATCGAATTCTTATTCCATTGAAGGTATTTTCATCCAAAGGCTTAGTAAATATATCAGCTAATTGATCACTTGACTTGACAAATTCCAAGATAATATCCCCTTTTTGGACATGATCTTTGATAAAATGATATTTTATTTCTATATGCTTAGTTCTAGAGTGAAGGATAGGATTTTTGCTGATATTTATTTCACTAGTGTTGTCACACATGATAGGTATCTTAGAAAATGAGAGATTGAAGTCTTCTAAGGTATGCTTCATCCAAAGCATTTGTGCACAACAACTTCCAGCTGCGATATACTCGCTTTCGGCAGTTGAAAGTGCTACTGAGTTTTGTTTCTTAGAAAACTATGAAACTAATGATTCTCCTAGAAATTGACAAGAGCCACTAGTGCTATTTCTATCCATAAGTCTCCCGACATAATCTGAATCTGTATATCCAATTAAGTTAAGCGAGGTTCCCTTGGGATACCATAGTCCTAAGTTTGTTGTACCACTCAAGTATTTGAAAATCTTTTTGACAACATTTAAATGAGATTCCTTAGGGGAGGCATGAAATCTAGCACAGAGACATACACTAAAGAGAATATCGGGTCTACTAGCGGTTAGATATAGAAGAGATCCAATCATACCACGATATTTCTTAATGTCCACAACTTGACCATTTTCATCTTTGTCCAATTTTGTTGTGGTACTCATGGGAGTTCTTGAGGATTTGCAAGAGTCAAATCCGAATCTCTGAAGCAATTCTTTGACGTATTTTTCTTGACAAATGAATGTTCCATCTAAGGATTGTCTAATTTGAAGTCCTAAAAAGAATTTAAGTTCTCCCATCATGTTCATCTTAAATTCATCTTGCATGAGAGATGCAAAGCTATCGCAAAGCTTTTTGTTTGAGGTTCCAAAGATGATATCCTCCACATAAATCTGGACAAGGAGCAAATCATCATCATCATGTTTAGTGAAGAGAGTTGAATCAATTTTTCCCATTTTGAACTCTCTTTCCAAAAGAAAGTTCTTCAACCTATCATACCAAGCACGAGGAGCTTGTTTAAGACCATAAAGAGCTTTATGAACCTTATAAACGTGGTCTGCATTGTCAAAGGCTTCAAAGCCAATAGGTTGCTCCAAATAAACTTCTTCCATTATATACCCATTTAGGAAGGCACTCTTAACGTCCATTTGAAATATAGTGAAATTTTTCTGGCACGCATAGGCAAGTAGCATGCGAATTGACTCCATTCGTGCTACTGGTGCAAAGGTTTCTTCGAAATCTATCACCTCTTCTTGATTGTATCATTTTTGCAACCAATCTTGCCTTCTAGTTTATTCTTGAATCCCATTTAGTTCCAATGATGGTGCGATCATTAGGTCTAGGAACTAACTCCCATACTTGGTTTCTCTCAAATTGATTTAGTTCCTCTTGCATGGCCATTATCCAGTTTTCATCCAATATGGCCTCATTAAATTTCTTAGGCTCCACTTGAGAAATAAATGCTACATTAGCACACAAGTTCCTAAGGGAGACTCTAGTTTTGACGCCCAATGAGGGATCACCAACCACATCTTCTAATGGGTGGTTTTTGGAGTATCTCCATTCCTTAGGGAGTTCTCTAATAGGGTAACCATTTGTACCCTCTTCTAGGTTGTTTAAAGGAGTTTCAGAGGGGGTAACCTCAAGAGAATCTTTCTTATTTTCTTCTAGAGATAAAGAATCTATGTCTCTTATAAGTTCCTCAACTTTGTTCATATTTCCTAACAAGATAGGAGATTCATCAAAAATGATATGCATAGATTCTTCAACCACTAGAGTCCTTTTGTTGAAAACTCTATATGCTTTGCTAGACAAAGAGTATCCAATGAAGATTCCAAAATCCGTCTTTGAATCAAATTTTCCTAGGTTGTCCTTGGTGTTTAAAATATAACATTTGCATCCAAATGGCCTAAAATACTTAACACTAGGAGTTTTACCTGACCATAGTTCATAGGGGGTCTTTTCTAATATTGGACAAATTGATACTCGATTTATCGTATAGCATGCCGTAGCTACGGCTTCCGCCCAAAAATACTTGGGAAGAGAATTTTCATTGAGCATAGTCCTAGCTAGCTCTTGAAGTGATCTATTCTTTCTCTCAACAACTCCATTTTGTTGAGGAGTCCTAAGAGAGGAGAAATTATGATTGATCTCATTATTAAGACATAGGAACTGAAATTTCTCATTTTCAAATTCTCCTCCATGAACACTACGGATAGCTACAATGGAGAGACCTTTTTCATTTTGAACTTTCTTCCTAAAGGAAGAGAAAATCTCAAAAGTCTCATCCTTAGATCTACGAAAGTATACCCAAGTAAATCTTGAGAAATCATCAACAATTACAAGGGCATAATGCTTGCCACCTAGGCTAGCTACTTTAGAAGGGCCGAATAAATCTAAGTGGAGAAGCTGGAGAGGTTTAGAGGAAGACACAACATGTTTTGGGGAAAAAGAATTCTTTGTTTGCTTCCTCATTTGACATGCATCACACGATTTGTTCTTCTCAAAGGATAATTTTGGAAGACATCTAACTAGATTTTTCTTTGATATCCTAGCTAAGGTATCCATGCTAACATGGCCTAATCTCCTATGCCATGCCCAACTATCTAGAGAGGATGTTGCACTAAAACATTTTTCATCAAGGCATGCAACAATATCCAAATTAATTGTATAAACATTATTGGATCGATAGCCAATGGATAAGATTTTACCACTTGAGCTATCTTCTATTAAGCAAGATTTGGATTCAAATATTACCCTATATCTCTTATCGCAAAGTTGACTAATGCTTGATAAATTATGCTTTAAACCGTCAACTAAGAGGGCATTTTTAATAATAAGGGAAAAGGAATTACCGATATTTCCAATACCAATTATCTTCTCTTTTTGATTTCCTCCAAAAGAGACATTCCCCTTGTTTTGCTTGATGGAAGAAAACTTTGAAGGGTCTCACGTCATATGCCTCGAACAACCACTATCGAGGTACCAGAGATTCTTTGCAAGGGAGACTTCCACCTACACAAGGAGAATTAGGTGTTCTTTTTAGGTACCCAAACCATTTTGGGTCCTAGAGGGTTAGCATTGGTTCCTTTGGGAACCCACTTTTGAACAAACCTTTGATTTTTGTCTCTTAATTTCGAAGGACAAATAAAGGAGGTATGACCTATTTTATGACATACATGACAAGGTTTTGGTTTTTCAAAGAAGTTTGCATACTTCTTTTTCTTCTTGAAGGATTCATAACCTATGTCTGATTTATCAAAGGTTATTCTTTGTTTACGAGAAGGATGTTTAAATTTTTGCTTCCATTAGTAAACTTCAGAACTATGTCATTCAAATCATTATTTTCCCTCTTTAATCTACTTATTTCACTTTCCAAGGGATTAACTTTACTTTCGTGCTCTTTTGTTAACAGGGCATGTTCCTTTTTCAATTGCTTATACTTAGATTTCAAGATATTGAAATCGTTAAGTAAGTCATTGAAAGCATAAAAAAATTCATTATCCTCATCAGAATTTTCTAAATCACTAAAGGAGTCAAGTACCTTGTCCTCCTTGGCCATGAAGCACATGTTAGCTATCTCCACGTCTTCGGATGAGGAGCTTGACGAATCACTGTCATCCCAAGTTGCTTTCACGGCTTTTTTCTTGTAAGCCTTGGGATGTCTCTTTGCTTGTGGACAGTCGGATTTGAAGTGACCTGGCTTTCCACACTCATAGCATTTAAGCTCTTTCTCCTCTTCCTTAGGATGCTTTTCTTTTCTTGGAAACTCCTTTCCTCTCATCCTTTTTCTTTGAAGGAACCCTTGAATTTCCTTGTAATGAGGGTGACATCATCATCATCCTCTTCATCGCTCTTGGACTTGTCTTGATTACTAGATGATGCCTTAAGAGCGATGTCTTTTCTCTTAGTTGGTTCCTTCTCCTTAATTGCCTCCTTCTCATTAGCTTTCATCGTGATCTCATGAGTCATTAGAGATCTGATGAGTTCCTCAACTTTTAAAGTCTTGAGGTCTTTAGCCACTTAGATGGCCTACTTTTGGTTGCCATGCTCTTGGAAGAACTCGAAAAATTTTCCTAACACATTCTTCATCTGTATAAACTTTACCAAGCATTTTTAACCCATTAGTAATGTTAGTAAACCTTGTAAACATGGAACTAACCAATTCATCACTTTGCATAGAAAAATAATTCATATTCATGCACGAGCATACTTAATTTGTTTTCTTTTACTTGGTTAGTCCCTTCATGGGTTACTTCGAGTAATTGCCAAATTTCTCGAGCATTATCACAACCTCGTACTCTATTGAATTCATCACCATTTAAGGCACAGTACAAGGTGTTCATTGCTTTGGCATTTAGACTTAATTTCCTTAAGTCATTCTCATCATATTCATTACTCGGTTTGGGTATATTAATGTCATTCTTAGTTTTGATTGGCATGTATGGACCATTTTCAATTATATTCCATACGCTATAGTCCATACCTTGGACAAAGATTCTCATCCTAATTTTCCAATACACATAGTTATTTCCATCAATAGTGGGGGTCTAGTAATAGATTGACCCTCTGTGTGTGAATTGTTCATATTAAAAGCCATAATTCAATTTACCCAAAAACAACAGCAAATATAGGTTAATCAATTTGAATACCTACTCTGATACCAATTGAAGGATCAAGATTAACCTAAGTGGGGTGGGGGTGAATTAGGTTAACTAAACTTTTTCGAGACTAAGTCAAATTCATGAAAATTGTTTAGTTATTTCCAAACTCTAGTGCGGAATTCATAAATAAATAACTAAGAGTTCAGAGTAAAGAGAACAACACCGGTTTGGTAACGCGGTTCGGCCAACCTTGCCTACGTCCACGCTTCAAGGTACCTCATTGAAGATCTTTCCCGCTCAAACCTTGAGCTTCACTATGATTGACTTACGGGTGTCAATCAAACTTTTGACTCTTTTCTTGAAGGAGCGTCACCCCTTTTATAATGATCGTTCAAAAAGAAACGAATACAATTTTTACGGTTGTAAAAACTGACTCACTCAATCTCAAGAATGATATACAAGGGTTGTAGTAGGATTTGAGAGAGTAAAAAGCTGAGAAGAATTTGGCAGTATTTCGGCTTAGTTTTTTCTCGTCAAAAATCTCCTTCTCAAAATGAGCTTGCTTCATCTATTTATAGTTTGCTGCTGATATGCCCAAATGGGTCGACACATTGCTGTTTGGGTCCACTATCCGTTAGACACAGCGAAGTTATAGCAGTTGAGAATTTTTTGTCCGTTGGTGTTGATCGGTCGACATAACTATTTGTTGCGGTCGACATAAATTCTTCTCTGGAATCTTTGGAGACGACACAATGTTTGTGCGGTCGACATAACTCTGAAGAATCCGTCTCTTAGAAAATCTGGGGTCGACACGTGTAGGTTAGGGTCGAAACATATCTAAAGGATCCGTCTCTGGAAAAACTGGGGTCGACACATGTAGGTTGGGTCGACATATTTTGAACGATGGAGTCGACATGTAAAGTGCAGGCTCAGCTTTGAGGGGTCGACACATAGATTATGATAAGGTCGACACAATGACTTTTCTAGGGTCGACACAAAAAGTTTGGATGGGTCGACACATTTGCACGCTGCACTACATTTTGGGTCGACACAAGTTATGCAGGTGGGTCGACAAATTTTGGAAGACTCGACCTCTGTTTTGAACAGGGGTCGTCACAATACGTTGTGGGTCGACACAAAGCATTTTGGGTTAAGCTTCTAGATTTGACAAGGGTCGACACAAGGTCTTTTGGGTCGACACAAGGTATTTTGGGTCGACACAAAACACTGCATGTACTTGAAATTTCTGCAGCACTTAAACAAATTGTTAGACTTTAAAGATGGTATTTCTCATGAATGGTTAAGTCTAATTTAAACATTGTAAAGTAGTTTATTTTATCTTTCATGCTTATTTTACATAGTTATCATAAAAAACAATTGGGCGTATTGTCGTGTTGCCCTAAATGATATCAATGCAAAACAATAATTTTCAGGTTTAACACTTAGCAAACATGCAATGGCGTATTGTCGTGATTGCTCTAGGGATAATCACAGCGAAGGAAAGATATATAAAAACTTATTAAAACGAGTTCTATAAGATTGCATGCAATTTCATTAATCTTGTTTGAAGATGGATAAGAAAACCGGACTATAGAATTATGGACTTTTGCGCAATATTTGGTATTTCGTATAATTGAACATAATAGGCTCCGAATTTGAAGTTTAAGTCTTCTACAAAATTACACTAGACTTAATGAGGAAAAGATGGGTTTTTGAATTAGGAAAATCCAAGTTGTTGAGCAAAAGTTATGAAAGATTTAAATGACAGTTAACACCCTGAATAAAGGGAAGACACCTTGAACTCTTGGGTTTGATTAAGGGTTGACAATTTATTGCTGAAGTATTAACTTTTCAATGAAATTTTAGGAAAGTCAAACCATGATTAATTAAGGATAGACAAATAGGAAAGTGCCAAGTGTAAAGGATGGTGACACCTCATTCATGAAGGGGTGATGAGCTTGGATGGTCACACCTCATGCTTGAACATGACTCACCTTCCAAAATGATAAAATTTGTAGTCTTTAGCTATTAGCCATCCCAACCTTCAGCTCTCTCTCTGCTCTCTCTTGCAGATCTCTCTCCTATTAAATCTTCTCCAAATTCGTGAGAGAAAAATTAGGGATTGTAACAAAAGTGTGAGATTTTAGTGTTTTGTGCAAGAAAATTTTGTGTTTAAGAGCTAGAAGTGAAAGAGAATCAATAGCCTACGACTCCGACCCTAAAGTATCAAGAAATACCTTTAAGATGTTCATTTTGGTGCTGTAATGAATTATAAGGGATGGACTTTAGGTTACATAGTTAAGAATACATGAAATTGTGAAGATAATTTATGGGTATACACTTTATAAGTCACGTTACCCAGTTTCTAAAATGTAAATTTTACGAAGTCTTTGAGTAACAATTTGGTTATGATTTCTTCTAATGAAGTGTAGCCAGCATTCTAGTTTAGATTGGTACCTTATTCATTCTAAGCTGATTAGTGTAGCGAAAGTTGTGTATATCAAAATTTGAGGTAAAAATAGGGTATGAACTAATAGGGTCATGTTATACCTAATTTTAAAGATGTAGAATTTATAAGGCTTTTAAGTGAGAATCTGATTACAATGTCTTCTGACGAAATGTAGTACACATCTTAAGCATAAAATTGTTACCTTAAGTGTTTTGATCAGAGTTTTGTAGCAAACGTTATGAATGCTGAAAGTTTCTAATAAAATAGGATATTACGGGTTTTGCTTATATTATTTTATTTTATGATGTTAAGGTATATAAGCAAGCTCATTGAATCCTTAAGGACTCGAAATACTAAGCCTACGCTAAGGAGATCAAGTAAGTAAATCATTGCCTATCTTTGGCCCCTTAGGGGACTACATCATAAAGAATGGATTTAAGGTTGCATTGTTACTATGAGTAATCTATTTGATTAATGATTATAAGTATATGAATGGTAATATTCTGTTGGGGTGTATTGCACCGTACACCGACCCAAACAATTCTGGACTTGATTGGGGCATGGTTGACATTGTTTGATGTTTGATGTGTAAATTTCTTTATGAGTATAATTATGCTAAGAAAGTCTATGAATGTCATTCATGTTATTGAGAGACGCTTGCGTATTGAATTGCTTCATACATTGATTTGCTTAATGAAATTGCATGCTATCTTTTAGAACTCGTTTTAATAAGTGTTTATATATCTTTGATTTGCTGTGATTATCGCTCGAGAAATCATGACAATACGCCCTTGTGTGTTTGCTAAGTGTTAAACCTAAAAATTATTGTTTTGCATTGATATCATTTAGGGCAACACGACAATATGTCCTTGCGTGTTGCTAAGACATGTATTAAAACCATTAGGTGGTTAGATCGATGACACGGTTTAGCTAGGAGTGTTTTCATCATGTTCACTCCAACCTAGTGTGGTCAAATCGAACTTGTTCTTCAACCCAACCATAGAGGCAACGCCAGCCCTGGTTTATTAGTGTTCGGACCAGAACTAAATTGATGCTGTGACTAATGTTGCAGTACCCACCAAGGGCAGTTCAAGTAAATCAATTTACGGAAAATCCTAGTCGAGATTCTTACAAATTCTCAATTCGACCACCAACTTTTCTTTTCTGCTTAATTTAGGATATTAGTTAGATACTTTAATTAATTGTTTAATCTAGGAGTAGAAGATATATATAAAAATCAAACATTTAATGTTATTCTTTATTCTTTATAATACTTTGCAATCTATTCTTTAAATTAGAGATTTGACTTGTCTTTGGGGATCAATATTTTTATTACTACGTTGCGACACGTGAACTTGCGTTTTAGCAATTACATTTTCAAGCAACAAGTTTTTGGCGCCGTTGCCGGGGACAACGAAAATTTTTTATTTTTAGAATTCGTTGTGAAGTATTTGTGAGTATAACTAACTCTAACTTTAAAAATTTTAAAAATTCAAAAAGAAAGGATTTATACTATTCTTTTTAATTTTTTTCAGGTGCTTATGTAAAACGAAGGGAACCAAGAGCTCATTCCCTTAAATTCCGAACCAAAAAAAAATGCTTCGAGAGAGAAGACGCCAAAATCTACATCAAGAAGCAATAAAGAAAGAACCGATGGCTCAAAGCGCATTCCAACGAGCAAACCAAGGTCATGCACAAGAAAGACCAATATGAGATTTTGCAATTCTAGACTTGGAACAGTTAAATCCCGGGATTTTTCAACCGGAAAACAACGAAGTGAGATGCGAATTGAAGCCGATCATGTTTCAGATGCTGCAAATTATCGGTACTTTTAATGGATTAGCATCTGAAGATCTGAATGTGTTCATTAAGGAATTTACTTACTTATGTGACTCGTTCAAAGATTCAGCAATTAATCGTGAGGTTCTCCGATTAAAATTATTTCCTTATGCACTTCGAGACCGAGCAAAAGCATGGTTAAACTCTTTGCCACCGAATTCCATAGTTTCTTGGGAGGATCTAGCCAAGAAATTTCTACTCAAATATTTTCCACCGGTGAAGAATGCAAAGCTGCGTGGGGAGATCATGAGTTTCAGACAACAAGACACTGAATCCCCGTCGGTCGTCACTCAATAACCGTATCATTTGGACACTCCTCTGCTCTAACTTCTTGATCAGTCATTTGCACCCATTCTTCCATTACATTCCCTACATTGCAAAGCCTAAACTATGAGCCTAAAGCTCAGTAAGTATCATGACTATAAAATGCAATGCAAGAGTATGCTATGTTACTGATAAAACAATGCACAATTTCATTCACGTTTCTTCGGTTTCGTATCTTCTTTATCTTTGGAAATATTACAAGATCTCAAGAACACTGCCCTCCACCTACTTCAACTTCTACTGGGCCCACTTACATTACTGTTTGGAGTGTTCAGGCCTGTAATAACCATTTACTTTACTGTTCTGTTATTCAAGTTCTTAATTCATCAGAGACGAAACATAATTAGCGTCCCATACCACCAATTATATCTCGTTTACCTCCAACTACAATGTAAAACAATGCATGAAATCATTGTTTGACATTTTGTAAAACTATGATGCATGACTATGTGACTATGAAACATTACTTAAATCACATTAAACATAATATGAAAACAAGCATACAACACACATCAAACATACATCCTAATCTTTGCAATGCAGACCCACTTAAGGGCCAAACAATCTTAATACTAACTTACCTTAGCAGCTATCTTGAATTAGTCTACTTGAGTCCCTTTTTAATCCAATTGATGACCTAAACATATAGACCATTCAAGGATTAGAAATCAGGTAACATGACATGTTTCATTGCATAAAGTCATAACCTTCAAACAACCATAACTTCCTTGATAATGATTTATTTCTGATGATTAAGGTGTCAAATTGTTCCTTAAAGAGACCACTATAACTTCTTAGAAGACACCAAATTCAGAAAACGAGAGTATGCATTGCTTAAAATCCAGAACCGGTTGACCGCTTAAATCAAGGTGTCGACCGCTGTTCATAAATAGAGAGCATGCATTCGGTCGACCTAACTTACAAAACGGTCGACCTAACTTACAAAACGGTCGTCCGAATTCCTCTCTCAATTTCCATCTACTAACTTGCAACATTCATAACTTTGTCTACAAAGCTTCAAATTGAGTGATTCAAATGGCTATAGATCACTCTAAGAGTCTACTTTAACTCTTATTAAGGAAACAAACTCCAATTCGTATCACATATCGATCGAATCTCCAAAACCCTAACTTTGAACATAATCAACTGATTTCACATTTCTTGGCATGAAATCATTCGTTTTTATCCACCAAATCCAAACAATACCATCATTTTATCATCACTAGACCTACGAGAACTTTAAAGGATAGAAAAATACCATGAACTTCAGTCTCCATGAAAGCCTTAGAGTTTTTCACTTCACCTCTCTTGAGATAACTCACTTTCTCACTCTTTTCTCTCACAAAGCCTATTTTCTTTCTCAATCTCACTCTCCCTTGTCAAGACATGAGAATTCAGAGAGAAATAGGGAGAAGAAATCGTGCTGGAAGGGAAGAATGACAGACCATACCTTTTTATGTCTTTTATTAATAAAAAAACAAGGTTTCTTTCACGTCCACTCATCAGATTTTCTCTAAGTTTCTTGTTGACTTTTCAACTCAAATCGGGGAAGGTGTCGACCGCTCGTCTATCCGCTTAACCATCATTTCCTTCATCACCTTCAACCTACTAGTTCACCAATATCCAAAATACCTTAACACTCTAATATTTAAGCAACATTCATAAAAATAATCTTAAACGCTTTCATCTTAAAGTCACAAATTCTTAAAATAAATGAGGGTTGTTACAGTACCATTTTGTGAAGTCTCAGATTTCTCCTTCCTCGCACTAGCAGCATGTCACCCGCGAGCGAGCCATCCTCTTGTTCTACTTCCTGATGGGCAAGCCTATCAATGTCGGGAAATAATTTATCGGAGCATCTGCGCCAACGCCAAGAAGAAGGGGAGTCAATTCATTTTCCCTTCGCTAATTTTCGATCTCTGCATTGGTGCGGGAGTTCAAGTCCTGGATACAAAGGAAAAGCTTCAGCACAAAGGTACAATCACTCCCTTTACTATTGCCCGAATTTCACAAGAGAATGGTAGAGATCAGGAAGAAGAAAGTGCACCAACCCCCGATGCTGCACGCGAAGCTGCAGCATCGCCAATAGCCCAGTTTCCCGACAAAGTTTCTGTGAGTCTGCAGCTCATAGAAACTCGTCTGAGCCATATAGAAATCCAGCAACACTTCATGCTGGATATTTTGGAGACATTGCAAGCTCACCTACTGCCGAATCAAGCCGAAAATACGCCCTTGCGTGTTTGCTAAGTGTTAAACCTAAAAATTATTGCTTTGCATTGATATCATTTAGGGCAACACGACAATACGCCCTTGCGTGTTGCTAAGACGTGTATTAAAACCATTAGGTGGTTAGATCGAGTGACACTGTTTAGCTAGGGGTGTTTTCATCATGTTCATTCCAACCTAGTGCGGTCAAATCGAATTTGTTCTTAAACCCAACCATAGAGGCAACGCCAGCCCCGGTTTATTAGTGTTCAGACCGGAACTAAATTCATGCTGTGACTAATGCTGCAATACCCACCGAGGGTAGTTCAAGTAAATCAATTTACGGAAAATCTTAGTCGAGATTCTTACGAATTCTCAATTCGACCACCAACTTTACTTTTCTGCTTAATTTAGGATATTAGTTAGATACTTTAATTAATTGCTTAATCTAGGAGTAGAAGACAAATATAAAAATCAAACCTTTAATGTTATTCTTTATTCTTTATAATACTTTGCAATATATTCATTAAATTAGAGATTTGACTTATCTTTGTGGGATCGATATTTTTATTACTACGTTGCGATACGTGCATTTGCGTTTTAGCGATTACATTTTCAAGCAACATCAAGCCCCTTGCCAAATAACCAGGGGCAGGGGCAAACAGCCCTTAGTCGCACCTGCCCCTCCCCCACCCCTCCTTTATTTCTTACATTTTTTTTTCAGAAGGGACAACTTAGTCAAGCTCTGCCAAAATTTCTAATTTTCCCTATGCATCGTACAACTAGGGGGAAACAATTACGAGTTTCACAATCTACGAGATCTAACCCTAAAGTGTACACAGAGATGTCGATAAAAGGAGCGGGATTCTCCAGCGGGGGGCGTCAGGGGGGACTTGGCTGAGGGATTGACCCCCTGCATGCACTCGCCGCTCCCCTTTCTGCCTTAAAGTCGGGGGAAAACCCGGGGGTGGACTCCCCGATTCACTCCTAGCTGACCCCCTAGTCGTGGGCATTCCGCCCCGAGTTGGGGTTTTTTTTATACATTTAATATTTTGAGGTTTTTTCGATATATTTTTCTAAAGTTCAAGGTTTTTTCGATATATTTTTCTAAAGTTTAAGATTTTTTTATGTTTATCCTTCCATAATATTATTATACTAATAAAATAAAAATACACAAAATTTACAGATATAATATTTGGTTGAGTTGCAAATCCACCCAACATTACTAACTTAATTATTGTAAATTTAATTTATGCGATAATAATATTATTGTATTCAACCAAAACACATAAATCAAATGCATTAAATGAGTTTCTTAGTAACCCAAATAATAGATTTGGGGTTTAATTCAAACTCGCAATTTCTCATCCTTTTGATCACAAAAAAGGAATGATGATAAACACTTTCATGATCCAATTTCGTTATGATAAAATATATTTCAATAATGCCCAAAACATAAACTTCAAAAATGAAAAAGTTTTTAAAGAAAAACGTTTACTAAATACTTTAATTTTGTTATTAGTTAAAAATGTTAAATCGATTAATTTTTTATTTAACCTTTGGTATCATAGAAAAAATTTGTCTCTCCAAAAGGTAAGGAAATACATGTATCATCAGCAGAATTTTGTTCATCAAGAATTGATGTGGGCCATTTATTGGGTTTGATGATCAAGAATTTTCCATATTTACGAGCATGCACGTATGGCAACTCCCCGTGTCTCTCCAAATCCATATTCAAATGCCTACCATCTGAAACTGTGGAGATAGATTTAGAAAATCTTTCATTTAATGTAAGCGGGATTAGCAAAACCAAGGTTTTTGGATGGCGGATGCTAGAGAAGGTAATCACGCATGGCGGGGATGTGGGTCCCGTCCCTAAGTTGGCATTCTCCTCCCAGATCTCTCTACTTTCGATTTCTTTCCATTTTTTCCTGCATTTATTGTTTGACTATATTTACTTGCTTCCATTTTTTAAGGTACCTAAGATCTCTCCTCCCTTTCTTCCTCCTTTTATCGCTTCCTCATTTCCCTCTGTTCATTGCCTGTTCTCGGCAACAACTCGTTCATCCTCACCGCTTTTTGAGATTCCTGCCAATTTGGATTTGTTCACGGTAATCTTTATCTTTTCTGTATTCTTTTGTCAGATTACCAGATCTAGGGTTCTGGGTCGCGGATTCATGTGAGTTTTTATCTTTGTTTGTCCCGCATTTGTAACATTATTTAACTGCAGCGGCTGCGCTGCTCTGTGCCTTCCCCATCTTCAATTTTACCCTAATTGTGATCTCCATCTGAGGTACGCTTGTAAGCTATTTTAGGATCTGAAAATGTATATTTTTTTCCTGCTGACAATGTGTGTTATTCTATGATCATTCTTGAAATTGCTAACGGTGTTGAGATGGTTCGATGGATCCAGATTCGAAGTGATACCCTGATTAAAAGTGTAAAAATGAGCGAGAATCAGAGTTTCCAGCTGGGAACCATCGGGGCGCTGAGTTTATCTGTGGTGTCATCCGTATCTATCGTGATTTGTAACAAGGCCCTATTTAGCACTCTGGGATTCACATTTGGTGAGTAATCGGCATAAAAGGTCATATTTGTTCACGATGTTGCAAGCTATGTTTCACGTAATCTTTTCAAATTAGACACATTGTACCGTTCTTTTGTTTTTGGTTGGTCTATTCCTTGTTTTTTGTGCTTGGTGCTCAGAAAGGGGTTTTATGATGTGGCAAACAAAGCTTCTAAACAGTCGGAGTTGATATTGTTTGATTAATTTATTGGTGTTGCATACTTAGATTAATATATATTTCACAATCCAACTTGGTAAAATGATTGTTGCTTGTTACTATATCTTATGCTGGCTTTCCAGACATTGGATGGCATGTGATGTAAAACAGGTTACATTTGTCGCCATTTTACACTCTAGATTAAAATTTTTAAGCTTGTCATCACATGTAATTATAAAATGGGGCAGCTCATTGATGCCATGATCTTTGTTGTTTTCTTCTATGTAGTTTTACTGAATAAACCTGTATTTTAGCATTTTCAGTATAGCTCTTTTTGGTTGCTGTTTGTAAATTTTAAGTTGGAAGTCTATGCTGTAAAGACAATGTTATTTCAGAGTCTTGCTCATAATTTGGACATGTCATTGTAAACATTAATTTTAGTTACCATTTACCGGGATATGAGCCTGAGAATATGTCCTCTTTTAAAATTTAAATTTTATCATCATAACTATTTTTCTATCACATGTTTTGTAGTTTAGATACTGTTATTTACTTTTTTTTATGTTGTGTTGTTAAGGATGTAAATTAATAGTCTGGTTATTAATTGCTCCTCACAGCTACAACTTTGACTAGTTGGCATCTTCTGGTCACATTTTGCTCCCTGCACGTGGCATTATGGATGAAACTATTTGAACATAAACCTTTTGATGCTAGAGCCGTCATGGGATTTGGCATTCTTAATGGAATCTCAATTGGCCTTCTCAATCTTAGCTTGGGATTCAATTCTGTTGGCTTTTACCAAGTAAATAAATATTTTGTGTCCAAACTCGTCAAGATTACTCCTAACAATTCCATTCTAGCTGCCTTTGCTACATTTCCTTAGAATTGTTCTTGCAGTAACATTCTAATGCCTTTCTCTTATGGGCGCTTAATCATATTTCAAACTTGATTGTTTTTTTTAATATTGTTTTATCTGTATTTTGCAACTGGGTCCTGATTTGGAAATGGTTGGTCTGGTTCTTCTCTATGGCAGATGACAAAATTGGCTATCATCCCTTTTACTGTCATGTTGGAGACCATCTTCTTTATGAAGAAATTCAGGTCAGTCTTAAAACACTACGAATTTACTATCTCCTGTCCTGTTCTTGCAAAAAATATTCTAAATCTCAGTTCAACAGCTTATGTATTGAACTTGGTTGTAATTTAACATCTTCCTGTTGATTTTTGCATAACACCAACTACATCCCAGTGTTCTAGCGATTAGAATTTAGATGTGCAAATTTTGGATTTAATATGATTTTTAAAAATGATTATACGAACTAATGTGGTTCTTTGACATTTTTATAGTAGGAGTATCCAATTTTCGCTTATCATCCTTCTTCTGGGTGTTGGAATTGCCACAGTTACTGATCTACAACTCAATGCCCTGGGCTCTTTTTTATCTCTGCTTGCAGTCATTACAACTTGCATTGCCCAGATTGTATCCACAATCTAGAATTTCCCCATCCTATTTTATTCAAATTAAGTATATAATTTTTCTTCTTAGGAGAAATACACTTTTGAGTAGTTATTGTCTTGGACCTTAAATAGTTTTATTCAGATGACCAATAGCATTCAAAAGAAGTTCAAAGTGTCTTCAACGCAGCTTCTATACCAATCGTGTCCGTACCAGGCATTGACCTTATTCCTTGTTGGCCCTTTTCTCGATGGACTTCTTACGAATAAAAATGTTTTTGCTTTCAAATACACGCCTCAAGTGCTGGTGAGAACCCTAAAACTTAGCTCACATTTTCTGGCTTTTCTTTGAATATGATGCTAACCTGCTGCTCTATATTACCATTGCTGCAGTTCTTCATAGTTCTCTCCTGCATGATTTCAGTCTCGGTGAATTTTAGTACGTTTCTGGTTATTGGAAAGACGTCTGCTGTTACCTACCAGGTCCTAGGACATTTGAAAACATGTCTGGTTTTGGGGTTCGGCTATGTTCTGCTTCACGACCCATTTAGCTGGAGAAACATTTTAGGAATTCTTGTAGCTGTAGTTGGAATGGCTCTCTATTCTTACTTCTGCACTCTTGAGAGTCAGCAGAAGGCTACTGAAATATCGCCCCAGCTATCCCAGGTTATTCGAATTCTGCTGTTTTTTTTTGTTTTGTCCTATGATCGAGCTAGCTTTATTCTGAAAATTCTTTGCACGATTCTCATCGGTTATGTTTTGCATGGACGATCGTAGGCGAAGGAAAGCGAATCTGACCCTTTGTTAAGCGTTGAGAATGGAGCAATGCTGGGTGAGGGAGGGGTGCCAAAAGCTCCAATATGGAATTCTAACAAAGACCTGCAAGCTTGAGCTTCCACAAATAATTATTATTTATCATCTGGCGCTCAATCAAGTTGATGGCTGGCTGAAATGTCGAGGCAATGAAGATATTGCTGAAAAATGACATTGTCCGATGTTTGTAACGGCAGAATATGTTCCTGTAGTTTTGAGAATTAGGAGGAAATGTCGCTGACGTAGCAGTTTTGATTTATTGTGTGTGTGAATCTGTTATGTTTGGTTGAAGCAAATAATTGGATGTGTAAGAATCATGTTCTACTCTCAATATCAGACAAAGCTTTGCCCAAACTCCCGATGACTTAATCTTCTGAGTTTGAAACTGTGAAGCCTAATGAATTCCAGATGAACGATCTTTATAACGAGAAGATCATATCAAGTTCTTTTGCCCCGAGCTCGGAAAACTTGGAGATGAAGATGGGTCAGCGCAAAGTTATTACATTTATAAACTAGCCTAGTTTGCAGCTGTTACGAAGCAGGATTTTAAAAATATTAACAGGAGTTTTGTAGTGTGGTAGAGGTGGAAAGCCGTGGGAAGGCGTTGACGAGATCCCTGCACTTGTCCATCATCGGTTCGGCCAGGTTTTACAGAGGAAGTTCCATAAAACGTCGACGGGATTTGTGGGAAGCTGAAAGCGGTGGAGGGTTACGACGGGGCTACAACAATGGCTCTACGCGTTGCGGGCAGAAGCAGAGGATGGGGGTTTGCTCGTTTTGGTCTTCGGGGTTTCCAGACCTTCTCCCTGCCTGATCTCCCATATGAGTATGGAGCTTTGGAGCCTGTGATTAGCGGAGAGATCATGCAACTTCATCACCAGAAGCATCACCAAACCTACGTCACCAACTACAACAGCGCGCTCGAGCAGCTCCACCATGCCATGGATAGAGGGGACTCGTCCGCGGTTGTTCGCTTGCAGAGCCCTATCAAATTCAACGGCGGAGGTTTTATTCTCCTCTCTTTTTTCTCCCTTTCTTAATCAAGCTCATATGAGGAGAAATATTCACTAAACAGATCTCATGCATGTAATTTACAACTCGTGTAACTTGATTGTTAGCTGGTTTAGTTTCTTTGCCTCTTCAATGAGATTTTGGTTCCCGAGATTATGCTATTGAGTGTTGAATCACGACCGTTGTGCTGAAGGTCATATAAACCACTCGATTTTCTGGAAAAATCTCACTCCAGTTCGTGTAAGTGTGGAAATTTTCTAGCTTCTTCCTCATTTCCAACTGTCTGTTCGTGTTGTCTCAAATTCATGTAAGAGTTGAAACAGGAAGGGGGTGGTGAGCCACCAAAAGGTGCCTTAGCTTCCGCTATAGACGATGAGTTCGGTTCCCTGCAAACCTTAATTCAGAAGGTGAACACTGAAGGTGCTGCTTTTCAAGGCTCTGGATGGGTGGTAAGCTCATCTGCCCTCTTGACTTCATTGCTGTTTGTTTGAATTCACGGAGAAGAAGAAGAAATCTTGGCTTTGAGCATTTGATTTGGTCACAGTGGCTCGCACTCAACAAAGAGCTAAAGAAGCTCTCAGTGGAATCCACAGCAAACCAGGTACCAAATTTGGATATATCCGAGGATCAATAGATTAGTGGCTGACGTGACGTGAGATTTGAACAGGACCCTCTTGTAGCCAAAGGGTCAGCTCTGGTTCCACTGCTGGGGATCGACGTTTGGGAGCACGCATACTATTTGCAGGTGAAAGTGCTTCTCTCTTAAACATGTTATTCAAATTGATCTCTGTAGCTCTAAAATAGCTGTCTGTTTAAATCAATAACTTGGAAATCTGGGGCATGGTGCAGTACAAAAACGTAAAGCCGGACTATCTGAAGAACATATGGAAGGTCATCAACTGGGAATATGCCAGCGAGGTCTACGAGAAAGAGTGTTTTTAGAAAGTTACAGAAGCCTTTGACGTGGCTTTAATGCCCAAGAAATCTATATGAACGAACTCTCCACCTGTGTGTGTAGGCTTTTGAGCTGTTTTAGCAATAAAAATGTCCTTTTTTCTTGCCGATTTGTTTATTATGCCTATCTGGTTGGGTGGAAACGTGTGAGAACATGTTAGTGAGGTAATAATTGAGATAAACACTCTCACAAAACGCACAAAAAATGGATGAAAGCAGGTTTAAAAAAGCAATGCCCTCAACTTCTAAAATGGCCGTCTTCACTTTCCCAGTTTCTGGCACGATGGGTTGCCACCGATTGGCAAAAGAGGCTGCATTTGTGCCAAGAAATGGAAGAAATGAAGGGGGTAGGTTCAGGGCAATAAGGGCGGGTGAGCTATGAGGGTATGGGTATGAAACGAGGGGCATGGTTAGTGGTGGCTGAGATGGCTCTATCAGCTATTCACATCATTCCTTAATTGGGCGTTAAACCAGTGGTCCTGTGATGCCTTTTCATGGCCTTGGGTCTTCTCAATTTTCTTTTCTTTTGTGAGTTTGTCCAGATTCTCTATTTGTGTATTATTTTATGTAATTCATGTAGAGAAAAGTTGAACTTCACGTAATTCGTGTCCAGATTCTCAAAATCACACAGTCAAGATGAAATAGCGAAGAAAAATAAACCGCCCACAAAATCTCAATGGATTATCATGCATTAGAGCTCAAAATCTGCCAGAATAGAGTCAGAATTCTGTCTTAAAAAGGTGGCGGCGGTTAAGTGGGGCTGCTCTGGACCGATTCTTGGCGACCCGCGATTAAGTTAGGTAGCCTTAAGTGACCCTTTGTAACAAAGTTTATTATATTTATTGATATTGGACTAAATTTGGGAAGGGATTGGAGCCAGCATTCTCGAAAGAAACATTATTCAACGGCAATCAAGATTGAAACATGTTGTCGGCTGACATCCTCTTGATACGAAATTCTGCCATATCAAGCCAGATTTGCTCGAATGCCTGGACTATGTTATGATGGTCTTCGTCTGAATTCAGTGAAAGGTAGTAGGCAAGGAGCGCTTCTAAATCCTTAGTGGCCCGTATATTGTTCTCGACCATCATCTCCACCATTGATTCCCTCAACTCTCTTTGCGGATTTGCAGAAGACTTTACAACTGTGCAGCTTTCCGAAATCCGAGGGCTTTTATTCTTCGCCTCCGAGCTAACCATGGAGGCCGAGTTCTTTTTTGTTCTGGGCCGAAGAGCTTTATTGCTGGCAAGTTTTGGAGACTTCGCTCTAAGTCTTATGCCGGAAAATTTGGGCGGGGATATGCCAGAGAAGGGGCTTGTGCTGTCTTCTTCTTCTTTGAACTTGGAAAGTCTCTCCCCGTACAATATTGTTTTGTCTTTCATAGCTTCGAAGGAGGAGTCTTTTGCTTTTCCTGGCTTTGTCAGGATCGGCGGGAGCGTGTGTGAGACCAAGCTATACCTATCCGCTGTCTCTTTTCTTCTTCTCAATGTTAATTTTTTCAAGTCTACGATGATATCCGTCGTTGAAGAAGTGATTCTGCCATTGTAGGGGCTCGCCGATGAAGCGTGTTCATCAAAAGATTCGGTGGATGCTGTCTTGTGGGGGGTGAGTTCATCGAGGGAGGAGCTTTCAGTGGAAGAGAAGAACAAGAAATTTGAAGAAAACATTGGATCAGGGCTGCCAAATCCAGCTGACGCCGACGAAGGCTTGTAGATTGTCTTTCTCTTGTCTCTTCTGGTCGATGATTTTCGAGGAGTTTCAGCAAAACTGGCGTCGGAGATTCTTCTGCCGTGGAGGGAACCAGCTCCGACGGGTTCTGAGGCTAAAAAAGGGGGCTGCCTTTGCCGGGAATAGGAAGGCTTCTTCGCCGTCACTGGACTACGCTTCCTCCGGCTGCTCATGTCTCTGAGCTTGTAGAACCAGGCGTTTGGGACCATATCAGAGAGTCTGAACCTGTAATTACCCATCAAAGACAGCTTCTCTCTGTGAATTTGATTCAGTTGGTTTGGAAATAAAAGGGGTTCAGGTAGAGATAAAGCCGGGGGCTTCTGGGCAAACGAAAGCTCGAAAAAGGTAACTTTTATGTCTGCTCTGCAATGCTAGAAGCTGCGATGAAAGAGTGAAAGCAAAGTGCATTCAATAATCCAGCGAAGACCCACTTTGCATTAGGGATGGCTAATCAAGGATGACTGACGACATTCCCTGGGCATCAGAAGCTGCTTTCGAGCCCAGTAGGCCAGCCCCACCCGGGCGTTCTGCGCTGGAGTCCATGGTCCCAAAAGCCACTCCGAGCTCTTGTTCAATTGGTTGAGCTTTATCGAATGGATTTATGATTAAGCTTGCTTACTCCATCTCATCTTAATTTCACAATGTGCTCTAAATTCATTTTTGTTTTAGAATCCACCAGAATTTATTCTTACGGTTTGGCCCAAACGAGTTTTGGCTAACATTCTTTGAGATCGATAATCTGAGGCCCTTGCAATTTGCATCAGGAGATCTTCCAAGGCCTCTGCTTGTTTGGGATTACTTCAGGCCCAGTTTGAATTTGAAACAGACAATCAGAAGACCAATTCTAACTGGAGAAGCCACCCATCATGTGTTCAATTCACAATGTCAGTGGTGGTGTGCCACCACTTTGCTGCCGGGCTTTGCTCCGGCCGACGTGAACTCCACTCCATTTCTGCCGACCTGGTTAGTTTCCGTCCAAACCATTATAAATGTACCGAACCACCTCCAAGCACTCTTGAATCTTCGTTACACTCTCCCTCGTTCTCGCTGTGTTAGATAATAGACCCACCCACCTCCACCTTCGCCCTCCGCCGTTGCTCATTGCTTTACTGACACTGCACTCAAATCTCCAGAGATGAAAATGTTGGGTTCCTTGGTCTCCAAGATAGTCCGCCCATGTTTCAGGCTACTCCGAGTCTTCAAATTCAGGCTCAAGAAACCTCTCTCCATAAGCTCTCTTCGTCTCCGCCCCCGCCGCTTACCCAAAGAGTTGTCACTTCTGAAAACTCGCAAGCCATCAGTTCTACGTTCGTTCAGAGCGCCGAACAAAATGATGTCCAAATCCGGCGAGGATGGTAGCGGATCGCAGGGACGAGAAAAGCTGTTTACATCGCCTCTCACGCCGGCTTTTACGAGGGCTGCAAAGGGCGGAACACGGGAAGGGTCCGTTTGGGAGGAGGTGGAAGACGCTTGCCGGAGCTTTGAGAATTATCTGGTGGAGATGATGGTAGAAGAAGGGAAAGTGCGAGACTTGATGGACGTGGAAGAGCTTCTGTATTGCTGGAAGAACCTCCATTCTCCTCTGTTCATAGATTTGGTTTGTACGTTTTATGGAGAGCTCTGCAAGGACCTCTTCTCCTCCCACAACGAAGATGATGGAAACTCACCCTAGAACCAGTCATTTTCAAGTTTCCATGATCATTTTCTCTTGATGTAAAATCTTCAAGTTTATATTAGCAGGCAACTCCAATTTAGTTCAAAGAGGATACAAGCAATCCAAATTGCAGACATGCACGAAAACTCAATCAAAATTAGGGTAAAAGCAGCAGCAGCATAAAAAAATCCACTTGAAGTTGGGCGAGTATCAGTAGCACAAAAAGAGTCTGTGCAGCTCCAATTCTCAGATACCATGGCCCATATTCAACCCAAGTGCAAATAGCTCGTTGATGGAGGCCACTACCTGGAATTAAAGAATATAAACTTAAGATCATCCACATAAAAAAATGTGTCCATAAGAGTAAATGGCCATATAACTACCCATGAACTAAAAAATATACTACTAATTACCAATAAAAAAAATTAAAATCTCAATTCTCATCCATACCAACCACCATTTGAAACACAAAGTCTCCAACATCCAGACATATTAGAGAATGAAACGGATTATTATATCTTTGAGGTCAAGCTTTATTTGCTTTATTTATAATGTTATCAACCTTTAAAAAATAAAAAAAAGTAATAAATGAATGATAATAAATAAAGTAAAAATAAATAATTAAACCATATGTGATTATACCATGTTCATTGAGCTCGACTTCATTCAATGATTCGTAAATATTTATAGGATTTATTGAAGCACCAAACCAACTTTGAGGGCAAATGAGACCTATATTTTTTGTGGCCAAAGAACTTTGAAACGAATCCAACACACGACCACCACAACTGAATGCACATTGTGAGACAACTATAGAAATATGAATAGAAAACACATCTCTTGTTATTTTACTCAACACTGGATAATCTGAAGTTTTTACTGTGAAGTTTAGCACTCATATAATTGTCTAATTCTTTTGTTTTATCATGTCCATCTTCATTGTTCAATATAACTTGAAAAGTCGTCTTAGACTCTTTTTCATCTATAGAGTCATGTGTTAGTTCAATTTGATTAATTTCCAACTCCATCAATATATTGGTTTTCTCTTGTCCATGAAATTTCAACAGATAATGCTTCAAGAAATTTTAATATATATCTTGGATTGAACACAACTGCTACATACATAAAATGATTCACTTTGTTAAAATTTACTCAATGCTTCTCATACTTAGTTTGCATACCAAACGCCATGAGCCTTAACGGTTTGTTATTTCATGCAACATATTTCTTGATAACTCTTTGCAATTTGCATGTTTCACTAAAGAAAATATTTTTCGTGATATCTAAAGTTGACGACACTTTCAATGTATCATAAAACATTTTTAAAAGTACTATAAATTCACGACCAACAGGCCAATATACCTCAGAAGAAGGAATTTTCATATTCTAGTCTTGAAGAAAATCAAATACGTATTGACAGTCAAATTCCTTCAGTTTTGCAAAAGCTTTTTTGAATTTTTCTGCAGTATTTAGTATTAAGTATGTTGAATTCTATCGAGTTGGAACATCAAGACATACATTACTTTTGTAAGTAATTTTCGCACTCTCAGCACAAGCTTTAAACTTTTGCATCCTCGAAGGAGAGTACCTAACATATTTAGCAGCTTTGTGAATTTTCAAAATAGAATTGTTATGCTCTTCCAACCAATTGCAAATAATATATGAGCAAACATCTTACATGTATAAACTCTCTATTGAGTAGCAAACTCTTCTGATTTCTAATAGTTTCTACTAAATGCATTCCCACAAATCTCATTTATAATAATTTTATTTAAATTATAATTCATTTATTATCATGGATGTAAATTTTTAATTTGTTTATTTTTCATAAATTATTGTTAGTACCTCATTAACACAGCATGATGAAGAAGAAGAAGTTTCATGACGAATATTGGGATAATTCTAATTTATGTTTATTTATTTTAGAATTGTGTTGCATTGAAATTTTTGGATTAATGGTGTGAAATTGGAATTGTTGGATTTTTTGTTGGTTGGATAGTTTGATTTTATTTTGAAATTTAAAATGTTAGACTCCTCATTGAGTGGTAGATTATTTTAGTTATTTGTGGTATGTTCATTGATTATTTGAGTTTGTGATTTAGTTGTTAAACTAGTTTTTAACTTATTTTGTGATGTCAGTTAACATTTTAAATGAACTATTAGACTCTAATTGATTTTTTTACAACTTATGTACAACAATAATGTGGTTTAATCATTTTGAGAGTTTAATTTTTTGGTTATTGTATATGTTTTTATTTTTTTTAATTGTAAGACCCAACCCGAACCAAACCCAACCCGAATGGGTCGGGTTGATAAAGGGTCGAGTACACTAAAACAATCAACCCGAATGGTGATTTTTTCTAACCCGCTTGTTAATGGATCGAGTTAATTTTTTTTGAAACCCGACCTATGCTCATCCCTAGCAATAGTTTCTCCTCTATGATTAAGAATGACAACAAAAATGATAATTTTTTATGTAAAGTTTAACTTGTTGGCTTTAAAGGCTTTTAAAGTAACCAAGTATTTTTTATGATAATCGTTTGTGAAAATGTAGAAAGCTAAATTAAATTATGCTGTTAATGAATCTCTTATGAAACATCCTTGTAAAATGGTACACTTAATATCTAACAAGTTGGTCAAGTGTTGCAGAATTTTTTAAGTTTTTCTCAGGCTATATCGACCGTTGTTCACATGTGTCGACCGCAACAATACCAGAGAAGAGATGTATGTCGACCGCCCAAGAGATGTGTGTCGACCGCTCAAGATCTATGTCAACCAGAGGAAAAGTTCTAGAGATGTAACCTATGTCGACCGATACAGACTTATGTCGACCGATGATTTCCCAGAGACAAACTTAATGTCGACCGCGCAAGACCTATGTCGACCGATGTGAAGCTCCAAAGACGAAACTTATGTCGACCGCTAATTACTTGTGTCGATCGCTGAAGTTCCAGAAACAAACTTCATGTCGACCGCAGTACCTTCAAGGACTAATCAACTATACCTATGTCGACCACTCAACGATTATGTCGACCGCTCAGGATCTACACAGAGTTAAAGCTCCAACGGCTACTTTCTAATGAGTCTAAACGGCTATATTGCGGTCGACCGCTCCCGTACTTATGTCAACCGCCAGAGCCTGATCTGTATAAATAGTTGAAGAGAAGCCCGTAAGTATCAATTTTCTTGAGAGAAAAACACCCCGAAACGCTGCCAAAATTATTCTCAAGTCATTTTACTCTCTCATCTCTTGTATTCACTTTTGATTATTCATCTTGTGATTGAGAGAGTCGGTTTAGAAACCATAAATCCTTGTAACGATAGTGTAACAACCCTCATTTTATTTTAAGAATTTGTGATTTTAGGATGGAAACGTTTAAGATTTTTTTTATGAATGTTGCTTGAATATTAGAGTGTTAAGGTATTTTGGATATTAGTAAATTAGTAGGTCGAAGGTGATGAAGGAAATAAGTAATTTCCGGTCGACCGCTATGGATTAGCGGTCGACACTTTGTTTACCGGTCGACCCCAGGATTTAGGATGGGGACACAATGAATACTTTCGGTCGACCCCAGGATTGAGGAGGGGTCGACACAATTGTGTACTTTAGGTCGACCTCGGGATTTAGGAGGGATCGACACAATTGAATACTTTAGGTCGACCCCAGGATTTAAGAGCGGTCGACACAAATGACTCTCGGGAACTTCCTTCGGTCGACACAAAGATCGAGCGGTCGACACAAACAACTCCTTAACAATTTGAGTTGAAAAGTCAACCAAAACATGTAGAGTTTTCATTGGTAGACTTAAAGGAAAGGTTGATTTTTTTTCATTAAGGAGATAAGAAGGCATGGTCTGCTATTTTCCTTCCAGCACGATTTCTTCTCCCTATTTTCCTCTAAGCTCTCACGTCTTGATCAAGGGGAGAGTGAGATTGAGAAAGAAAAGAGATTTTGTGAGAGAAAAGAGTAAGGAAGTGAGTTATCTCAAGAGAGGCGAGGTAGAAAACTCTAAAGCTTTTGTGGAAGCTGAAGTTCAAGGTATTATTCTAACCTCTGAGTTTCTTTTAGGTTCAGTAAGGATAATATGATGTATTGGTTGGGCTGGTGGATAAATATGAATGATTTCATGTTAATTTCTGTGAAATCGGTTAATTATGCGTAAGGTTAGGGTTTTTGAGATTCGGTTAAATTGTAGCACGAATTTGAGTTTATGTCTTTCATATGAGTTAAAGTAGACTCTTAGAGTGATCTATAGTTATTTGAATCACTCAATTTAAAGCTATGTATGAAAAGTTATGGACGTCGCAAGTCAGTGTACAGAAACTGAGGAGAGCTGCGGTCGACCCCTTATAGGTTAGGGTCGACCGATTCTCGATTTAAAAATGCAGGCTCTCTATTTTGTCAACATGGGTCAACCCCTTATAGGTTAGGTCGACCGGTCCTTGATTTTCAGTGTTGCATACTCACTGTTATGTCAACATTGATCAACACTTTATGCTACGATAGTTTTATGAACTTGGTGTCTTCTAAGAAGTTATAGTAGACCCTTTAAAGAATAATTTGACACCCATAGCATCATGAATGGATCAATATAGAGGAAGTTATAGTTGTTCAAAGTTGGAATAGTAAGTTGTGACTTTATGTCATAAAACAAGTCATGTTACCCGATTTCTTATCCTTAAATGATCTGTAGGTTTAGGTCATCGATTGGATTGAAAAGGGGACTCAAGTGGATCAACTCAATCTAGCTACGAAGGTAAGTTAGTATTAAGATTGTTTGGCCCTTAAGTGGGACTGCATTACAAAGATTAGAATGTATGTTTGATGTGTGTTGTGTGCTTGTTTTCATGTTATGTTTGATGTGATTTAAGCGATGTTTCATAGTCACATGGTCATGCATCATAGTTTTACAAAATATGAACGAACTATTTTCATGCATGGTTTTACAACGTAGTTGGAGGTAAACGAGGTATGATTGGTGGTATGGGACGCCAATTATGTTTCGTCTCCGATGAATTAAGAACATGAAAAGAATAAAATGAAACGACCGGTAGAACCACGAGGTAGAGAGCTCGGTCTCGAGGACTGGGTGGAACCACGAGGTGGAGAGCTGGATCGATAAGCAAGAATAACACAAGAATAAGAATTTAAATAACCGGTGGAACCACGAGGTGGAGAGCTCGGTCGCGAGGGCTGGGTGGAACCACGAGGTGGAGAGCTGGATCGATAAGCAAAAATAACGCAATAAAGAACGAAATAGAAATGTGCATTGTTTTATCAACAGCATAGCATACTCATGCATTGCATTTTATAGTTATGCTATTTACTAAGCTTTAGGCTTATAGTTTAGGCTTTGCAATGTAGGGAATGTAATGGAGGAAAGGGTGCAAGTGACTGACCAAGGAGTTAAAGCAGAAGTGTGTCCAAATGATACAGCTTATTGAGTGATGACCGACGGGGAGTGATGCATGACACACACATACATAGTTATATTATAAAATGTTTTGAATGTTTTGAATATGTAATTAAAATGTATACCCTTATTTTGGTGTGATGGATTACCAATGTTTTGAAAATGAATGTATTTTAAGTTGAAGTAATTGTCTTCCGCTGCAGTTTCAAGTTATTAAATGCTTATGTATTTTATTTAAAGGTGGAACTCAAATGTATGTTTTTATTATTCGACGGTTTTCCTTGTAAACTATTTTATAAAGATAGTTAGTTTTTCAGAAATTAAACTAACAAGTTTTCCACTAACGTAAGTAAGTAAGTAAGTAAGTAAGTAAGAAACCCAGTAACAGACCGGTTCTCGGGTCGCCAAAGAGCAAGAAAGAAAGTAAGTAAGTAAGTAAGAACAGCAACCAGCGGCGGCTCGGGAATCAGGTCGTTACAAATAGAATTGAGTGAACTTGTAAAAGAGGTGACGCCTCTAAGAAAGAAGAGACAAGTTGTAAATGTTAGATTGACACCTGAAAGCTCAATCAAGTGAAAGATCTTCAAGGAGCTACCTTGAAGTGAGGACGTAGGCAGTTGTTGGCTGAACCGCGAAAACATATCGGTGTCAAATTCTCTCTCTCAACTCTTACTTTGTTGATTGTGCTTGAATAAACTAAATTTGATAAACAATCCTTTTTAGTTTTGTACTTAAGAAATTTAACTTACGAAAAATTACCATTAACTTAATTCAC
>QAOC01024126.1:248056-261529 GCA_003255005.1 Begonia fuchsioides
CCCCCACCCCACTATGGTTAAAAATCGGTCCTACAATTGGTATCAGAGCAGGTAGAACAAGATTTTATCGTAATTTATTTATTTGTGTTGAATTACCACAATGTCTTTTAACATGAACATGTCTTACACTGAGGGTCAATCAATCACAAGACCCCCTCTCTTTGATGGCAACAACTATGTATATTGGAAAACTAGAATGAGAATTTTCACTCAAGCTATGGATTACAATGTTTGGAACATAATTGAAAATGGTCCATATGTGCCAATTAAAATTGAGAATGACATAAGTATACCAAAACCAAGAATGAATATGATGAGAATGACCTAAGAAAATTAAGCTTAAATGCCAAAGCAATGAACACTTTGTACTGTGCTCTAACTAGTGATGAATTTAATATAGTACAAGGTTGTGATAATGCTCGAGATATTTGACAATTGCTTGAGGTAACACACGAAAGAACTAACCAAGTAAAAGAAAATAAACTAAGTATGCTTGTACATGAGTATGAATTATTTACTATGCATAGTGATGAAACAGTTAGTTCCATGTTTACACGCTTCAAAAATGTTATTAATGGTTTGAAAGGGCTCAGCGAGATTTATTCAGATAAAGAATGTGTTAGAAAAATTCTTCGAGTTCTTCCAAGAGCATGTCAACCAAAGGTTACAACAATACAAGAGGCTAAAGACCTCAAAGCTCTCAAGATTGAAGAACTCATCGGATCTCTAATGACACATGAGATTAAGGCTAGCCAAAAAGGATGAGATTAAGAAAAAGAACTATGAGAGCCTCATTTTATTTTAAGAGAAAAGGAGTTTTATTTTAAGAGAAAAGGAGAAGGAAACATCAAGGAAAATGGACATTGCCCTTAAAGCATCCTCCAACAAACAAGCTGATGCTGTGAGTGATGAAGAGGAGGATGAAGATGTTTCCTTCATCACAAGAAAGTTCAAGAGATTCCTACAAAGAAAAAAGATGCAGGGAAATGAGTTAGCTAGAAGAGAAAGGCAACTCAAAGAAAAAGAAAAGGAACTCACATGCTATGACTGTGGAAAGTCAGGTCACTTCAAATCTGAATGTCCTCAAAGAAAGAAACTCCCCAAGGGATTCAAGAGAAAGGAATGAAAGCTACTTGAGATGACAGTGATTCTTCTTCATCTTCATCTGAAGACATCTTCATCTGAAGATGAAGACCTAGCAAACATGTGCTTCATGGCAAAGGAGGATAAGGTACATGACTCCTTTAGTGATTTAGATAATTCTGATGAGGATAATGATTTGTTTGATGCTTTCAATGATTTACTTAATGATTTTAATATGTTGAAATCTAAATATAAACAATTAAAAAGGGAACATGCAGTTCTAACTAAGGAACACAAAAGTACATTTATTCCCTTTCAAGAGGAGATAGCTAGTTTAAAAAGGAAAAAATGATGAATTGAATATTATAATATTGAAGTTTGCAAAGGATAGCAAAAACTTGAAAATGTTTCTAGGTGGACAAAGAATGACTTTTGACAAAGCTGGCTTAGGATATGAACCTTACAAAAAGAAAAAGAACTATGAGAGCCTCTTTGTTAAACCAAGCACATATCATTCATGTAATAGAATAAGACACTTCCTTTAGAATAGCACATGTCGAGTTTCCTATTCCCTCGACATTTATCGAAGTTAGGAACCTTGATATCTATTCTGACTCTACACTTGCCCGTATGGGATTAGCTCAAGATGATGATGAAGTCTGGCACTACAAGAAAACCTTAACTCCCCGACCTCCTACCTCTTCCACCTCAAGTGATCCTCCCCTGACTGCTGATGAGATTCACATTTCTCCTGAGCATCGGACCACGCGTGGACAACATCGATCTTCCTTCTTGTCTGAGGAGCGCTTTGATATGCTCACTAATCTCATTTCCAGCCTTGCTTCCTCTATTGAGTCTCTTAACAACAAGGTTGATGGTCTTAAGAAACAAATTGATGCTTGGGATGAATACTTTGAAGAAGAAGATGACTGTGAAGAGCCATCAACAACGCGTCCTAGAGCTCTAGTTCACTCCTCTCCAGCCCCTAATGCTGAATCATTTCCTGATCCGACTATTGAGTCATCTGTCACACTGGCTCGTGATCCTGACACGGTACCAATATCCTCTCCCAGTACGGTGTTGATCCCGTCTCATGCAGGAACCGAGGTCCTCGACTCTCCATCCACTGTGCCTATATCTTCTCTAGTCTTAGATGTGCATGGTTCACCTCTTATAGGATCTCCATGGGAGTAGTTTTTAGTTTATTAGATATTTTGTGGTATTTTGGGACATCTCTCTCTATGTAAAGACATTGTTTTTTAATTACCGCCTGTTGTTTCTAGATGCATTAGCTCTTCGTGAATGTCTTAACATTTTTTTTTATAATGCCAATGGGGAGATAGATTGCATTATTCTATACAATTGCTTTAATTAAGATTGCATGAGCATGAAAAGTTATAACTGAATGTGCATAAAAAGTGATATTCTTTTTTCTTAACTATTTCTATGCTCTAGTATTGGGTAGTATGCAGATACTATGGGGGAGTATTTAAAAATGTGAGAACATAGTCAATTTATCTTTCAATTGGATTGTCATCATAAAAAATGAGGAGATTGTTGGCTTTAAAGGCTTTTAAAGTAACCAAGTATTTTTTATGATAATCGTTTGTGAAAATGTATGAAAGCTAAATTAAATTATGTGTTAATGAATCTCTTGTGAAACATCCTTGTAAAAGGGTACACTTAATTTCTAACAAGTTGGTCAAGTGTTGCAGAATTTTATAAGTTTTTCTCAGGCTATGTCGATCGTTGTTCACATGTGTCGACCGCAACAATTCCAGAGAAGAGATGTATGTCGACTGCTATATACATATGTCGACTGGAATAACTTTAGAAAAGATATATATGTCGATCGCTATATACATATGTCGACCGCAACAATTCCAGAGAAGAGATGTATGTTGACCGCTCAAGATCTATCTCGACCAGAGGAAAAGTTCCAGAGATGTAACCTATGTCGACCGATGATTTCCTAGACACAAACTTAATGTTGACCGCGCAAGACCTATGTCGACCGATGTGAAGCTCCAAAGAAGGAACTTATGTCGACCGCTAATTACTTGTGTCGACTGTTGCTTGAAAACGTAATCGCAAAAACGCAAGTGCACGTGTCGCAACGTAGTAATAAAAATATCGATCCCACGAGGACAAGTCAACTTTCAATTCAGAGAAATAATTACAAAGTAAAAGAAATAAACTAAAAATCTTAACTTTAAATATTTACAAAAAGAATTAAAGAATAAAGAATAGGTTTTTCATTATGATTTGGTTTTTCATCTAATCTATCATGCATAAAGTAAATTGCAGAAAGTAAAGTGCATAAAAGTAAAGTGGTGGTCGAATCGAGAATTAGAATTAACCTCAGAAAGAATTAATTATGATTGACTTAAGCAAATCAACATAAGAAAAATTCAAACTTTAATTAAAACTAAACAACTCAATAACTTATGCTGTCAAAACTTGTAAAATCAATGAAAGTTAAAACGAAAAGCAAAGGAGAGAATTTTGGTCCTCGCCGTCGGAAACCGTTGTTTACACAACTCCGTTCCCTCGCCGCCGTGATCGCCGTCACCGACCTCTTCCACGGATTTACGCCCGAGCTTGATCGCAAGCTTGTTCTCTAATTCTAGCACACCCCTCTTCGTTGCACTATGGAAGATAGATATAGAAGCCTCAGCCACGAGATAATTGGAATTTGTTTAGATTTGCAGCTGGTTCGAGATTTGGAAAGATTTTCAAATCTTCGAGGATATTCTTGTTTCCAAATTTGAAAATTGGTTATTCGGTTGAGATCTTCTCCTTAATTTCGTGATCTTCCAGGTTCTTTCTTGCTCTGCAATCCATCTTTAAACTTGGCAACTGCATCTAAACAAAATATTGTGAAAATACAAAATCTAGAAATATTATTGAAAATCACTTAAAATCTGCGTTTTTAGATGTTGTTGCGATGCTACGACATTCATGCGATATTTGCCTAAAAATCCGATTTTTGAATGACAGAAAATAGAGAGCGATTGACTTCCTCTACGATTACATTAAAACAATAGTTACCTTTGAATAAAAATGACTATAAAAAATGCAAAAGGTGATCATGTTCTTTGAGCTGAACGATTTGTCAACAAGTATTTGAAAAAGTAATCAAAATACCTAGATTTAGGTTGCCTGGATTATCGTTCAAAGTGAGCTTGAGAGAGAAAAAAGAACACCGAAGGCTTGCAAGAGTGAACAATTATTGCAAATAACGTCAACAACGAGAAAAGAAAAATGATGATTTAAGTGTTGATATTTGAGAATGATGGACTTTCAAATTTCAAAGCTCAGAACCGGGTGTGGATTGTGGAGGCTGGAATGCGTCAATAATCCAAATTAAGTTTAGGTTTCAATTAAAAGTTAAAACAGAACGTAAAAATATTTTTAATTTAATTTATTTAATATTTATGCCGGTTCGATTTTTTTAAATTTAAAAAACTTAAACTGAAAATACTCTGTTTTAATTGGTTCGGTATATTTTTAATTTTTTTGTATTTTTTAATAATTAAAACCGAACCAAATTGATAAAAACCTAGATTCAATTGGGTTTGTCGGTTCAAACCTAACTGATTTTCGCTCATAAATTTAGTTTTGAATTAATCAAAACTATTTCCTAATTTTTAGTGTTATAGAGATATGACTTGATAGATTAAAGTTAATTTATAATTTAACTTTAAAGTACTGGGAAGTTAAGTAATGGAAGAAAATTGGTAGTTGGTAGTTGCTTTGTATGCCTATTTATATGCTTTTGATTATCAAGTAAAATCATTCATTCCCAATCATCCGAAATCTTCTGCTCTCTCATTCAACAATCTGGTATCAGAGCCAAAAGTGCTCGGAGACGATGATGGTGACCTCCAAGTCATTGGAAAATTAAGAAGCTCAATAACGAAAATAATAATTCTTGGTCTACTTGTATGATGTCTTACATACTTGTATGACGATGATGCGAATGTGTTGTTGCACAAGTGGAAAATCAAAGCGGGCAAAGCAAGGTTCGTCTTGAAGACAACATCAGAAGATGTGCTCGAGCATAGCCTAGATGCAAGTGTTTCCCAATGACATTTGGGAAACACTGTTAAGTCTTGAAAAAGACTTAATTATATCCATCAAATTTATGAAAATTATTAAATCTTAAGTAAAAAATTGAAGGATTTTGTACTGGAATTTATATTTGGTGCTGCAGCTCACGCTATAGCACAGAATCCACGGGCAGTTAATGAAATCACGTTAATTTTGGCAATTTTAGGAATTATGTTATCTATTCGATTGGTTTCCTTTTATGCATGAATTATGCTAGATAAGAATGGAAAGCGGGAGCTGAAAAGAGATAAGATCGGAAGAATTTCAATGACAAAATTGGTGGATTGGAAAGAGAAGAAAATCCCCACAAATCAAGGGATTCCTAATTCGATTTTGGAAAGAGAAGCTAGCTGTCACAATTTTAAATAGAGAGCCAAATCCTGAAGGAAAAAAAATAATTTCAGATCGGGGAAGAGAGCGGGAGATAGATGGAGACGCACCCACGCCGTGCAAATTGAAACGGTTAACCGGAGCCGATTCAAGAACTTGTGGGACGCCACCGGGGTTTTGAAGAGAGCAACAGTGAATCCGTTTATATCTTTTTAACGTGCTGTAATTATGTTTATCAAACATATTTGCGTTGTTTTTAATTCAAACATGAGCTAAGTTTTTATTAGGTTGGATTTGGGAAGTACTCGTTTACGATTTCTCGATTTTTAGCCATTTGATTAATTTAACTAGAGCTTAATTGTTTATCGTGTATAATTTGGACGGCACAGTTATAACGAAATTAGTGAGATCTAAAATGCCATTAGAAATCACATAGAAATTGGTTAAATTACTCGGAGTGTTAATATTTGTTTTGAATTTTAACAAAATCATTTTTGTTTAACTTAAACGATAGCTCGAGGGTAAATGATTAGGATCTGTAATTAAAGTGTTTGGATCTCATTTTCCTTGTCATAAGATTGGAAGAAGGTGAGAGAAGAACCGAATCGGTAGGCGACGTCAGCCATCGATTAATTCGAATTCCTTTCCGTCAAAACGTACGACAGTGAATGAATAAATGGAGAAACTCGAATCTAACCTTCATTTTTACTGAAGTTTGACTATCTTCTCTTACTTATTTTAATTATATTTATTTATATTTTTATCCAGAAAACCATTCAAACTTTCTATCAATTTTTAATTAATTGTTTTACATCGTATTCGGAAAATATTAAATTTCATTATCCTCGTGGGATCGATATCTTTTATATTACTTGACTGTGCACTTGCGGTTTTTAACGACACATTCGCATCAATAAGCACTTGACAAGTTATTTTCTAAAAAGAAAGATATGAAGCGTCTAACTTTTAGAGAGTGAGTTGTTCCACAAAGTAAACTCACTATCATCATTCATGGTTTAAAATCCAAAGTTCCGAGTTTTCTTGTTGCAATATACTGTTAGCAAACTCAGCCTAGAATTTATTAGTTGGCGAGGAGGGCTTAGCTAAACAAACGGGAAGAGTTTGGCTAAAGAACGAATTAAATGTAACATATTGGTGACGGATCCAAAGAAAATGATGATAAGACCAAAAGTTATCAAGGTGAATGGAGTATTCGTACGCAAGGAGGAGGTTCTGAAAATAACGATAATAGTCAGAGATTTGGCGGGAGATCACCACAATTATAAGAAAATTTGGCATAAGCCAAAAGATTGCTGTTCAAAGAACAATGTCATGGAGACTAATGCTGTTACTTCAAGAAACGATGACAACTGAGTTTGCTGGAGATTGAAAATCATGGAAGTAGGTGTTGAGAGGAAGTATTAAATTACAACACCAATTTTAGTTTTGAATTAGTTAAGACTAATTCTTAGTTTTTAGTGTTTATGGAGATATGACTTAGTGGATTAAAGTCATGATCTATTAATTTCTTAATCATTTATTATTTAGCTTTTCGGTGGTGGGAAGTTAAGTGATAGAAGAAAATGGATAGGAGATAGTTGCTTTGTCTGCTTATTTATATGGCTTTGATTATCAAATAAAATTATTGATTCGTAGCTATCCGAAATCCCCGCTCTCTCGTTCAACAGGGGATTGCTACAGCCAAAGGGTCATCATCGAAAATCCAAAAATACGCTATATTCTTTGAACAAAGGCTCAATAATGGAGCTACGAGAATGGTTCTTCCACGCAGATGCTGCTCGCCAATAGCCACCGTCTCTCTCTCAGGGCGAGAATAGTTATATGGAGAATCGAGAGAGAGATGTAGGAAGGTCAAGCATGGGATGCGTCGGAGAAGGTGGGCAAAAGGCATAAATGGGTCAGAAGACAGAAACAAAAGCATACCAACAAAAGTTTTCAGCCTCGTGTCCACATCAATGTCGACATCTATTTTCTACAACCCCCACGCTTGCATTACAGCGCCC
Source organism: Begonia fuchsioides (assembly GCA_003255005.1). NCBI lineage: Eukaryota > Viridiplantae > Streptophyta > Magnoliopsida > Cucurbitales > Begoniaceae > Begonia > Begonia fuchsioides. The sequence goes on from QAOC01024126.1 coordinate 255,607, forward strand.
AGCTTTCCATTGGTCACCATCTCACTTGAAGTCAATGTGCGTTTTTCGAAGGGTGTTGCAAAAGAAGGAAGCAAAGAGCGTGAAACGAGGAAGCGGAGGGTTGGAGGGTCGCTTTTATATTTCTGCTTCTGCTTATTGTTGAAGGCCAGAAAGGAAAAGCCTGCAAGAGAATCCAAGCTCCATTCATGGCAACGCTTATGAACCCATTATCCATCTAGATTCTCTCCTCTCTTATTCTCTGCCAATGAGTCTTGAGTTTGACCAAGAAGACTAATGATAATCATCAAGGTTTTGCTCCAAGGGTTTCTCTCAGCTCTTAAGTTGTCTTCTATTTTCATGGAGGGCGAGAGGGTTAGGATGTACTTCGTTTTCTACTGTATCTCCTCTTTCTTCTTCTTCTCTTTCGTACTTTCCAGCTCCCCAACGATCTGTCTCGGTCAGTAATCTTCTCTCTTATTGTTTTTATTTCACTCACATTTGTTAACACTGATTCTGTGTTCTTCACTTTAAAATCCAGATAGAAGATGTCTCCCGCTTGCAAAACCTGAAAATCTCAAGGTAGGTTGGTCCCAAATGCTTTCTTCTTGGATTAATCCCGATGATCGAAGATTTCGATCTTAGTTATGATAAGTTTGGCGCAGTTTATATCAACACTGTGATAATTATCGCCAGGAATTCTCGAGCTCAAATTTGGGAAGAGGAAAAGAGTCGAGCGTAGACCTTAGAAGGCGTTTGAGTGGGCTTGGATCGTCACCACCACGTTGCACGTCCAAGTGCGGGAAATGCGTACCTTGCAAGGCTATTCACGTGACAGTGCCGCCCGGAAGACCTGTTACTACCGAGTATTATCCAGAAGCGTGGAGGTGCAAATGCCACAATAAGTTGTACATGCCATAAAAAGATTTCCAGGGAGATTTATAATTATCATCTGTCACAAGATTTAACCTAGTTGCTCTATATCATCTGCGTGGATCATTCTCATATACCATAATGCAAAAGTCACTTTATTTTTCACATAATTGATGGTTAGACAAGAGCATATGATTCAAGTGCATATTGCTTAGCTAGTGGACTGGTTTGTGGCATTTTCGATCCTCTGAAACATGACCATTGGTTTGGAGTACTTGTGGCCCAATCTTCTGTCCTCAGCAATGGGTACATCATAGAATGATCGTCCCATTCCATCACGTACCCACCAGCTAACGCGTCTCCTCGAGAGGTCTCGATTGTTAACAGATTTTGCTGTTGATTTGTCTCCAACCACACCACTTTTATTGATTGATAACTACACCACATCAGGAGTTTCGGATCTTGATGTTCCACTTATGGGAAGAGTTCGGGTGGACTGAGCGGGTGAGAAACCCATCACATGCTCTGATAGGCGACCAATAGCCCTAAAATCGACCAGAAACTTGTTAAACTCTTCGAGCACTGTCAGGAGACATGACCCGAAGAAGTGATCGAGTTTACAGTGTAAATCTGATGATAGAAGTTCCCCGACAATGACTTGGATTGTCTTAATCTTAGAAGAGCTCTTAGTTTAGTTTAACTGTGGATTCTTCCACTAAAACCCTAGGGTTCGATCTTAGCTTGGCAAAATCTTGGAAGTAGAGAACCTTCTGCGAATAGCAGACACTTTGGAGTAGAGACCCGAACAGTCCTGCGTGCAGTTAATTTCCAGCTTCGACGAAGCACCACAGAAGAGTCAAAGAAGAAAGAAGAAGCGTAAATGTAAAGACGGCAAAAATTAAAGTGTAAATTTTTCGCGTTTGTTGAATAGTCATATGTTGGATTTTTGACTAGTAATTTGTCAGGTTTCGTTACGTGTAACGTTGAATATTCTCGGTCAATGATTTGAATTTCGATCGAACCGTTGGTTTTCAAATCATAAATTTTGGACGTTTTGGATTAAGTCAATTTTTCCGATTATGTGGAAACATAGTTATTTCGGATAATTGACAAGAAAGCCGAGAAGATTGAATCGGAAATTTAATAGTTATCCGATTAATTTAAAAAGATATTATTATATTATATTATATTATTTAATTATAATATAATATAATATAATAGATTATTATAAAATAAGATAAGTTAAAGAAATAACGTAAAAGTTGAGAAATAGAATAGGAGAGAGAGAGTAACTACCTGGAGAATTGCCGACCGAAGAGCGAAGACGACCGACGTTAAGGGATTTACGTTTCCGTCAACGGTTTTTGACGTTTAAGGTATCAAATTGTTCGTCTTGAAAAGTTATTTAGTCCTGTGCAAGTATTTTTGAAGGTAAGTCTGTATTTTGAGAGTAATCGGTGAAAAATCGCGAGTTTGGAGTTTTGATTTCGGTTTTTGAAACAGTAGTTTTTCTCGTGATTCTTGGTACCTTTGTGTTCGTCTCGTCGAGACGAGTGTTTTGATATAAGGTTTATCGAAGTCGGAGGTCGGACGAACAGTCGGCGACGAAAAACGTCGTCGGAGCGGCGGGTCGGTGGCTGACAGGGCCCAGACCGGGTTTGGGCCTGATCCGGGTTTGGCCCAACGGGTCAACCCGAACTGATCGGGGTCGGACCAACCCGAGTTGACCGAGTCAACCGTTGACCGGGTCAACGTTGACCGGTCCGGTTTGGATCGGTTTGGCCGAACCGGGCCGCGGGTTCCGGGTCCAATTTGACCCGTTTTACAGTCATTTTTCATATTTTTTCCTTCTGATCCCTAATTCAATATTATTGGGATATTTCAGAGGGTTTGTCGGAGGAAGAGCTTTTACCGGAAGAGGCTAAAAAGCCGAAAAAGGGTAAATCGCATAGTAAAAGGTAAGGGGTTTATATTTTCTTGCATTGTTTCATGCATTGTTATTAAATGATTTGATATTGTTATGTTGGTGGATTGACACCGATTAAATGTGACGGGCTTGGTTGTTAGCACGTCTGTTTTGTATGTATATGTAGTTTTACTCGGGTTTAAACTGCATATTGTTTTTGATTGGTGTTGTGTTCACATTGAGGACAATATATCTTTTGTTTACTTTGTGCTGTGGTATGCAAAAGTGACATTAGATTATATTGTTGTTGATGGGTTTGGGTAACAGGGGCAGATAATGCTCCTTGGAGGCCCAGAGAACTCCTAAAGTATGGGTAACAGGGGCAGGCATGCTCCTTGGGGGCCCACAGAACTCCTAAAGTAGGGGTAACAGGGGCAGGTTTTGCTCCTTGGGGGCCCACAGAACTCCTAAAGTATACTGGCCAGGATATGTTTGCACGAGCAGGTAGTCTTCGTGACTGACCTCGTGTGCCACGAGTAGGTAGTCCTCGAGACTGACCTCGTGGGTCGATGAGTCGATCTTCGGACGACCATTGGTTCTTCTGCCTCATGAGATGTTGGACGTTGTGTTTCCTCATCTTTCTTATGTTGTGGCGGAGTTGTCCTTGAGTGACACTCCTTTTTCACTGAGGCTGATTTATTGTTATTACTGTGATGGTGATTTGTTGTATAGTCATCTATGTATGTGACGGTTTTGTAAGTACCTCACAGGGGCTTGAAAAGCCATGTTTTAATTTAAATAAAGAGCATGATTTTATTGATTTTATAATTCATATAATAGCATGCATTAAATATAAACTTCTTGCTGAGTTTGTCACTCACCCCAACGACTCCCCCCATCCAGGTGATTAGTTTCCGCTTGTAGCTGCTGCTGGATAATGTGAATATGCTATGAAGACTAGTTTAAGTTGTATTTTCTTCATAGTTGTATTGTAATTTCGAACATTATGGTTTAGCATGTATAATTAAGCACTTTTATGTAAATTATTATTATGTTGTAGATTAACATTTTTATTTGGCCCTGGGATTTGTGGTTTGGGTTGTTCTTTTTATTAGCCTTTGGGTCAGCCCNTAGGGTTCGATCTTAGCTTGGCAAAATCTTGGAAGTAGAGAAGCTTCTGCGAATAGCAGAAACTTTGGAGCAAACAGTAGAGACCCGAACACTCCTGCGTGCAGTTAATTTCCAGCTTCGACGAAGCACCACAGAAGAGTCAAAGAAGAAAGAAGAAGCGTAAAAGTCCACCATTTTCACAGACCGACAACTCCACCACCACCGCAGGAATGAAAAGTGGTGGCCCAACCTTCCAACGTTCTCTCTCTACACCGCCTGCTAACGTAAGAGTTAGGCAGCCCGGGCTGCCCAACTTCTGATGTCGTGTCGGATCCTCCGCTGCGAGACTTGTACATTCTTCTTCGTACACGTCTAAACGCGCTGACGTTTGCCTCCTTTTAAACGTTTCCCGTCAACTCTCTTCTGTGTTTGGACGACAACTGCTGGATCTATTTGCCCCTTCTTTTCGCATATCATCTCTGCCAAGTTTAGGCTTTGGGCGTTGGCCGTTGGACAAGTGAAAGGTCACCAACACGACAATCCTTTGAGACTAATTAATTGGATAAAAACCTTGTAAAATATGGGGTAAATATACGTTGATCATCGAATTAGTTTCAATTATAAAGGGTTTTCATCTTGCAAACTCAACATTCATGTTTAACTTAAAGAGTGGGAAAAGTAACTCAGGATCAGACTTTCAAAGTCAAAGTAGACAATCAGAAAAGAAGTAGTAAAGACTCGCTCTTATTTTTGAACGCCTGTTCACCATTTTAAACGAAAGACTAAATATTTTAATGGTACAACGTTTGAATGTTACATTGTGTTTCGCTACCTCCTCGCTCTTCTTTTTTGCCAATTGAGACCAACACGAAACAAGTGTCCAAATACAGAAGACTCAATCGTCTCCATTCATTATTATTTTTTGCACCCAAAGTCAGTCAAATAAATAAATAATAATTTTGTTTTGTTTTTAAATATTTTTGAAATGAGGAGTCAGAAGATACGCTTCGGTTCAAATTTCAAAAGCCAAAAACAAAGCTGTCACGGACGAGATCTAGGACAAAGAATTCCCACCCAACTACTGGTAAAACCTACCGAAACCAATGGTCTTCCTAGTTTCAAACCTAGCAGTCTTTCTCTTGGTTCCTTTTTCTGAAAATGGGATTGTGACATCATTCTACTCTTTTGATTGACAGAGGAACCGTGGACGCACAATAGTATCAATGTGAATGTTCTGGTCACACCAATTAGAAACATGAGTAAAACGACAACTCTGTTTAGATTGTCACACCGACAAAGTTGAAGCTTCTTTCTTAGCTGTTCCCGCGTGACTCTAGGATGAAGCTTGTGATAGATGATAATGGAGGTAAAAGAGCACGGCCAAATGATGTTATCGACCCAAGGATTTGGGTCACCACGAAATGAAACGCGAGAAAAATGACAAACTTCATTTAGGCTATGACCCCGACCAAGTCAGAAGTTTTTCGGGTTGTTCTGCATTATCATGCCTTCACAGAACTGACAGGGCAAACGAATGGAGGAAAGCTTGGGATCGTTGATAATGGAGGCCGTTCACATGGGGACCTGGTTTTGTCGGCGAGTAAGAATAGTTTATAGGCAACGGTTGGTGCAGTTTGCCAAGAAGCTCATAATTGACATGATCCAACCACTTTATGCTCCTACAAAATGATTCTAGAAAATAGGTGACGTCCTAAACTCCTAAAATTAAAAATTTTATTTTATAATTGCTTTACCTATAACCAAGAGTTATGAAAATAGACGTATAAATGTTAAACCAGCCAAGCCCTGGTCTTTCGCCTTGTCTTTTAAGTCCCGCCTCTCTATATCCTCTGTTCAAACTACAGCGAATATCCGATCGATCTCTGGCACCAAACCTTATGCCAGAGATCGAATCCTACGGCCCCAAAAACGCCCCCTTCGGCAAATACGAGCTCGGCAGGCTTCTGGGTTGCGGCGCCTTCGCCAAGGTTTACCATGCTCGCGATGTTCGCTCAGGCCTCAGCGTCGCCGTTAAGATTATCAATAAGAAGAAGATCA
>QAOC01024128.1:0-27691 GCA_003255005.1 Begonia fuchsioides
AATTCACCCCCCCTTTTAGGTTAAACACGATCCTACACTAAGGTCCATAACTTTTTCTATACCTTTCTAATTCAAGAAATTCTTGTTGTTGTAGTTTCATCTACTAGTCTATTAAATTCCATTAGAAAAAATCAACTTCATGGGAAGACCCTAAAACTTAGAATTAAGTAAATAACAATATTGTTTCTGATTCGTCTTTATATTTATCTTTTCTTAGCACATTTCATTCTTTAACCATAAAACATTATATTCATATAATGTTATTTTACATCAAAAAGTTGGTTGTTATGATAGTAGTCCAATTTTCCTAAACATTTCTCATTTTTTTATAGAATTTTGTCACTTATAGAGGGAATCTGACACAAAGTGTTAAGCGAAACGAAAGATTCGTACCTACGATTTTATGTTCTTTGAATTTTGTTCATGGATGGATATGGGCATGTGTTGTTATAATCCTTTGGTCTTTGGATGTGAAATACGTATATTCATGAATAAATTTATGTATTTGGATATGATAAGCAAGGATTCGAGTTTCAAACTATACTATCCACAAGGTATGGACCCAATTTAGGAATAGGAACACAACCATGTGAGTTGCTATAAACTATATTATATAATAATTGGTCATATTTTTTAAAGAAATTAATCGTGCATAATCCGCGTCACCGTATAACTAGTATGACTAAGCGACTAAGACTTGAATACTATATATTCACAATGTTAAAATTCTCACGTTCTTCCCAAGTTTTTGTAGGGTTATAATGTGGAAATTGATTTTAATCTGATTTCAAAAAATTGATTTATCTATAGGACAGGATAAAAATCTCTTTAATATATTTATTTATTTATTTATTTTTGTTATCTAAATATTAAATGGAATGGAATATTTGCCATCAATAGATTTTGATATTAATTTATGAAATCCATTTAAAAGGGCCATTTTTATTCACTTGTTGAGTTAATTTAATTCAAGTTCTTGGTAGGGGAGCACCAAATAGCCAAATCATAGTTCATGCAACAATCCATGTGGGTAACACGTCGACAAGCTGCCTCCCTAAATGAATATTGTACTTATTTTGTTCTTCCTTACTCACATTCCAATTTACTCTCCCTAAGTCACCTTGCAAGCAATTAAGCTTTCACATTAGATGGCGTGGCGGATTGTTAGATCGAGCAATTGAAAGAATCCAGTTTGTATTATTAAATCCGTCTAGATTTCGATTGAAAATAGATAATTATTGTACTATTAAAAGTGTGTATAATTAAAGATTTTTTTATATAATTTTGAAGGAACAACTTAATTGGGAGTACAAACAAGAGCGGGACATGCAACTTAATGTCACGTCAATTTTCATGTTATTTTTCATACCAACGTTCAGATAGAAAAACAAATAAAAGAAAAGCAATATTGGAAATAAGAAAAGGAGGAGTATTCAAATGAGGGGGGGTCCACCAGCGCATGCCTGCACATGCAGGGAAGCCATTGTTGTTGACTCCCAAAGGTATTTTCTTTTTTTTTTTCAAGTTGTTCGGAGTTGGTGAAATGAGCTCCACATCAACCACTTCCTCTGTCTTCCTCTCTAATGGTTAGTTAAAGCTCTTTAAAGCCATCACCCAAGTCTCAAGCCTCTAAAACCTACGTGAGTTGGACTTCGGAAGCGGGTGCATCTCCATTATTTATTATATTTTATCTTCCAGTAATTACAATATACGCCACATTAAATGCATATACATATATATTCTCTTCCACTTAGGGGTTCAAGCTGCCTTCACCACAAGGTCATAGAGCCAAATTTTATGTTTACTGTATTATTGTATTTCCTATTATAAGTATTGCAGTGTCACAGATTTATTAATTTAATTAAAATATAATTAATATATCACTAGTTTGCACGTTAAAGCTCGATTTTTATTTTTCAAAATATTCCTTCTTTATTCCTTAAATAATTTTTGCTTAGATTTTAAAGGAAAAAAATGATTTTTTTGTTGTGTTTAATCTAATTTTGGGTATTTAAAATTTACATATTTATGCACAAAATTATTTATAACCTGAAAAGAAAAGAAATTATAAAATGGTAGATAATATATAGTAGATATGTAGAGATTAGGGCAGTTGAAATAATATTAAATATTATTTCTTGTTTTTCTTTTTTAATATTCCATGGATGTACACTACGCTAAGCTAAGCCACCGTTGAGTACAGCTGTCTTCACGATTTCTCTCTCTCTCTTTCAATTTCTTCCCCACTTTTCCATTTTCTATACTTGAGAAAGAGAAAGAAACTTGTAGTTTTTTGTTAATGTGGATTATTACGTACTCGTGATATGTTTTTTTATTTATTTTCAATGTTTTTCAGCAATGGCTTCCTCGAATTTATCGGATATTTTCAATGAATTCGGTGGTGGAATCCAGTTTTTGTCTCTCTGTTTATACTCTCGTGCGACTCTGACGAAGCTGTCAAACTGGTTGATTTGTTCTTCAAGTTTTTATTTTTAATACTTTGTAAAAAAAAAAGAAGAAAAGTTGCTTCTTTTTAGCGTTGAAAGTCGTAATTTTACAGAGTTTTCCTGTTTTTGATCTTCTTAATTAGGACTTTTAGAATCACGTGAGATTAGTTCTGTGTAATCTGGGTTATCTGCAAGAAAGTTTATCGAATCTGTATCAAACGAAATTTCCTTTTTTTCTGGATAGAGAGAGAGAGAGAGGAGAGACTGGGTGTGTTTGTGACTGCGTCTCCTCGTGATCCCTTTACAGTCTACGTGACTTAGAGGGGGAGGGATGGTGTGGGATTAGATTTTGCTCATTTGCTGCATCTTTCTTCAACCAATCTTTCTCGATTCATAAATACTTCCACATTCAGATATATTTATATAGAGAGAGAGAGAGACAGAGATTCATAGGTTGAGTTTTTGCCTTTTGGTATCTGGGTTTATTCGAAGAGGCCCTAAATTTTCTGGGTTTTTCTGGTTGAGACAGTTTTCTTCTCGGAAGTGCATTAGCCATTGTTTGAATATAGCTAATACGCCATAAAGGTAAACTGGGTCCTGCTTTTTTCTTCCTTGTTTTTCTTGGTTTCTTCGTGGCTTTTTGATTCCTTTCGACGGTCTTTTTAATTTTGTGGGTCGTATTTTTATGTTTTTGTTTTGCTATTCGTCGCTTTTGTTTGATTTTCCTGTAAATTTAGCTGTCTTCCCGAAATCCATTTGTGGTTCCTCCAATTTATGACTCACTTTATGAAATTGTTCGGCTTATGTGTTTGAATTGCTTATTTTCCAGTTTAAAGTTAGCTTTGTTCATACTTGACAGGGGGTTAGTTTGGTTTTCCTTCTTCGTCTTCCTCAGTTTGAAGTGCAATTTAAGTTTTAGAAAAAACATGTACTACCTTGATACCGCGACTTACAGGTACAGTTTCAGTGATTCTGCTTAAACTTTTTGAAAAAAGTTTAAAAGTTCTTTCTCTTTTTGAAAAATCAAGCTGTGAAGATGAAATTTAGGGCCTTGTTTTGTTTCCGATTCCTTTTTGAATTGGGTAAACGATCACGTACAGCAAAGATTGATTCTGCATCTTATAAATGGTCGAAATTGAAGGGATTTTTATGCTTTTCTTATGATTTAGGAGATAGTTTAGTAAGCAGAAAATATGGAAATCTTGGCAATTTTAGGTTAATCTGGTTTGAATCTATCTGATACATAGGATTTTGGAAGTGATTTAATTACTGCTTGAACTCCTTTTGACAGTAATATTGATACCATAAAAGTAACAGACCATAAAAGAAGCATCTCTAGAAAAATCAATGGATAGATCTCAGGCAGATTCAATTGTGAGAGCTCTACAAGAAAAAAAAATGAAGGGTTTAAAGAGGGAGAGTTAGCTTTAAGTTCATCATTCACTTTCACCTTCCTTCTTGTATTTTATTCTTGATTTCGTCTTCTGAGTATCATCAATGGCTGCCTTTCAAAATTTTAACTCAATCTTCCTCTTGCAGCTTTTAAAGATCAGGGTTATTTGACGATGATGATTCTGCTGGCTTCCCTTGCTGACGAAGATTAGATTTTTTTTAACCGAATGGACGAAAGATTGTGACCCGAAATGGATCCTCAAGTATTTATCAGATTATCGGTCGGCTCATTAGGGTTGAGAGTTACTCCCTCTGCTGTCGACGATTCAAAACAAGCAATTCAGACGTTTTCTTCCCCTTGTTCGTGTGAAATTCGTCTAAGAGGTTTCCCTATTCAAACAAGTTCAATCCCCTTAATATCTTCTCCAGAGACCATCCCCGATTCTCACTCTACTTCCTCGAGTTTCTACCTTGAAAAGTCGGATCTAAAAGCATTGTTAGCCCCGGGGTGTTTCTACAACTCCAATGCATCTCTAGAAGTTTCTGTCTTCTCCGGAAGAAAAGGTTCGCACTGCGGAGTTGGCGCGAAAAGACAGCAAATAGGGACGTTTAGGCTCGAGGTGAGCCCCGAATGGGGGGAAGGGAAGCCTGCCATTTTGTTCAATGGGTGGATAGGCATCGGCAAGAGCAAGCCAGAGGGTGGCAAGCCTGGAGCTGAGCTTCATCTTAGAGTGCAGTTGGATCCTGATCCTAGATATGTGTTTCAGTTTGAAGATTTGACGAGATTGAGTCCGCAGATTGTTCAGCTTCAAGGCTCCATCAAGCAGCCTATTTTCAGCTGCAAGTTTATTCGAGACAGGTGATTCGTCTACAATAGCTCCACTTTGAACTTGTTTTTTTCGCGGGAATTAACATAACATTGATCTCAGTCTCTGTTTTTTTTTTTAATTTGATTTGTCAAATGAATTTACAGGGTTCCCCAAGTCGATCCGTTGAGCAATTACTGGGCAGGGGCAGGAGACACTTCTGAACCGGAAATCGAGCGAAGAGAAAGAAAGGGATGGAAGGTGAAAATCCACGATCTATCAGGTTCGGCAGTTGCAGCGGCCTTCATGACGACCCCATTCGTGCCGTCGACGGGCTGCGACTGGGTCGCCCGGTCAAACCCAGGAGCCTGGCTGATCGTCCGACCCGATGCTTGCCGACCCGAGAGCTGGCACCCATGGGGAAAGCTCGAAGCCTGGCGCGAGCGAGGAGTCAAAGACTACGTCTGCTGTCGATTCCGCCTCCTCTCCGAGGCCCCTGACGGGGGAGAGCTTCTAATGTCCGAAATCCACATGAACACCGAGAAAGGCGGCGTTTTTTTCATCGACACGGAAAAACACTTGCGAGGAAACGTGGCGAGTCCTATTCCGAGCCCGCAGAGCAGCGGAGATTTCGCCGCCTTGGGGCCGTCAGTGGGAGGCTTCGTCATGAGTTGTAAAGTACAAGGCGAAGGAAAGGGTAGTAAACCGTCTGTCCAGCTTGCAATGCGGCATATAACTTGCGTCGAAGATGCGGCCATTTTCATGGCCCTGGCTGCCGCTGTCGACCTCAGCATCGAGGCTTGCCGGCCATTTCGGAGGCGGATTGGAAGAGGGTCTCACCATTCATCGAGTAATTAACTCTTCAAGGAATACCATTGGAGATGGTTTTATCTGTAATTTTTTTCTGCTGTGGTCTTTTTTGGCGTTGTGCGTACAGGATCATCTGGTTTATTTACATCTTCCTTGTCAGATCCAAGTAATTATTGATAGTTTTGAACTAATGGGTCATTCTAGTGCTTGGTAGCTTGTGAATATTGGATGGATATTAATATCCGTCGTAATAATGCTCATATTTTGCATCTCCAAAATGAACGAAACCACCACCTTAAAGAATGAAAACACGGCCTGAAACACGACCAATTATGTAGATCAATGCAGAATCAAGTTACTTGAAAACATTAACAGCCTGATTCCTATATACATGATTCAAAGAGTGTGCAGTTAATCTTCACAAAACAAGAGCTGATAAGCACGTGCAAATTCCGAAACAGGTAAAGAGCAAACCAAATCCAGAAGAAGTTGGACTGAAGTTTGAAGAACACTAGCCGTGCACAAGGTCAGACGAAATGATCTAAAGATGGAAATGGGGTCCCAGTCAATTGGCCTTCACGAAATGAGGGGTCAGCAGTTTTGAAATTTCCAAAAATCCGACCTTTTCTTTCCCATCAAAGATAGTCTTCAACCTCTCGTCGCACTGGATCTGCCTCCTATCGGCCGGATTCTGCAAAATAACATCAACATAGTGTTTCTCCTACTCGGTCAATATTAGTTCTAAGTTTTTTTCATTGACTTTATTGATTAACAGGATCATATCAAGCCCCAACCATGTTATCATGGCATTGAAAATAGTTAATTCACCAACATTTTCTTTATGTCTGGAGCAACGAAGAACAGAATTCGGCATGCATTTAGCAACCCACCAAAAAAAGGTGAAAATTTGATTGTTAAGCAAATCCGAATTAGTGTGTAAAGTTTACTCAACTTCTGTTTTGATACTTGAGGAAAAATTATGCACTAAGCGATGAATAACTCCAGGATAAATAAAACGAAAAATACTATTTCAAGTTATTTGGATTTTGGAAGAGTAGGCCTTAATCCACTCAGAAAATTTTCTAAGATTAGTTTAAAGTTGCTTCCATGTAAACGCTTAACTAAGTCGGTTTGTTAGAAATCTGAAGAAAAACAGTACATGCAGCAACCACACACAATCTACACCTTTCTTGAATTGATTATCTCTAATTCATCTATTTTCACTCATTTTTTTATCTAATTTGTGGAATTTCTAACACAAATCATATCAACTCTACACTGTTTGAGCAGACCCAAGCACTTAATGAGCTAGGAAGCAGAAAGAGGCATTGGAAAAAGCTAGGGTGTACGAAAATCTGTGATGAAAAGTGGGTTGATTACCTGAAGGTTGTGGAGCTTGATATAGGACCAGATCTTTTTGACGGCGTCGCCACGGGAGGCCTCGGGAACTCCGAGGAAGCTGCCGAGAGCAGGAGACAGTTGGGCTGTCCTCATAAATCCGGTCGGTCGAGTAGGTACTCTCCTGCTACTAAACTTCGACGCAGGAAAAGTAGAGGAAGAAGTAGACCCAGTAGTGGCCTTTACCTTCTCCTTTGGCTTAGGGTTTATCTTCGTTTTGGGCGAGGTGCGGCTACTGGAAGTCGTAGCAGCAGAAGAAGTTGATTTATTTGGTGCCAAGAGGGACCTGCATCCCCTGAAAACCCTCGAAGCATAGCTCGATCCTGACGACATTGGCGATGTTTCTGAATCAGATTAAAGCAGCTCGAAGGGTGGGTAACAAGAAATTAGAAGCAAAGAAGGTCCACTTTTTGAGGGTCTGATTCTGAAATGGGCCTTTCAGACAACCCGTTGTGTAAGCCATTTGGACTCGGGTTGTCTCTCTCTCTCTAAGATAGGTTAGACAGAGAAGAGAGAGAGACAGCTTTCGCTAATCCCTTATCTGTTGAGATTTTTTGCTATCAATTCCATTTTCCAATTGCAAATAACCAACACAAATTTTGCTCTCTCTCTTCTCGTTGATCCTCGCTCTTGCAATGAAGCATGAGGAAAAGAGCTTCAACCAACCCACTGATTACCCTTTTCTTGTAAATTTCATTCGATTCGTGCAGTGAAGTGGACATACATGAAGCTTCATCTTGGTTTGTTTTCTTGGCCGAGTTTGAGATTTGAGTTGCAGATGTCCTCGTAAACGGCGGAATTAGTTGAGAATAGCAGTTAGAAGAACAAAGAGGAAGAAGATAATGTCTTGTTTGGTTCCACAGTATAAATGCCAGCCAGACACCTTCTCTATTCCGTTCAGAATAATAGCAACAACAGCTGCTGCTTCTTCCCACCATTTCGTTAACAGTTCCCATCCCAATTCCAGTGAGTTTCTTCATTATCTCTCCCTGAATTTTCTTTGGATATTCAAAAGTTCTTGATTTCCTCTCCCGTTCGTTTTATATTCTTTTGTCGTAGATTTATTTCAGTTGCACTATTTGTTTATCGCTTAATCTATTAATATAGTTTACAAATCGTGGTCAAGTGGGGTTTTGAATGTGTCATATCCTACTCTGAGATCTTGAATCGTATTGTTATCGTTATTCAATTTTAATGGCCAAGTAATGGAGGTTTAGAGGTGGAACTTTTCAGCTTAGAGACAATAGAATTAATGGAAACAGCAAACTAGGAAGTCGGATCGTTCATTTACTAATTGGTAAATGACGTCTTGAGTATTAATCTAGTTTTACTGATAAACAATGAGAAAATCTACATACAATTTTTTTCATGATAAAATCAGAACTGGGGAGAGAACACCACCCAAACAAATTATTCGTTTTATATTTTCATTCTTCATAGATATACCATAAAGAGCTAGCTAGTTTGCATTTTGCTTGCATGGAAATGATTGGAAACTCTTCTTACATGACTTTTAATTTTCATTTGTTTTTCAAATCATGCAGCAAAAATCGGAGCATCTGTTTTAGTCCGGGCACACTGTGTTTTGTCTATGACACCACCTTTGATCGGAACATCAGCGGTTCTTAACATCGAGAAGTTGAGATTACCGTCTTTGGAACCTAAAATTGACTCCACAACTGCACAAACTTCATGGCTGTATTTGAGAGCAGCTGCTCCATCCACCACTGTAAGATAATTCTCAGTCATTAGATGATTTAACCAATCGTAAACCTTGGATTTAGTCACAAAGTCATACCTTTCAATATTTAACAATGCACATAGTTATTCATGCAGTTAGTATCTATGATTCTCTTCAGGAAAATTTTCAAGCAACTTTAGCTTCGGAGACGCTTCTAAACAGTGAAGATGCAATAATAGAAGCTGCTTCGGCTGAAGCCCTTGCTCTTGCAAAAGCGGCTGTCAAAGTTGCAAAACATGCTGCCTTTTTGGTTAATAATAGCATCCACTCTTCACTTAGTTCTAACCTCGATTCTCTTAGTTTTAAAGGGTCTCGGGTAGTGGAGTCTGAACAAGCTTTTGAAATGGGAGATTTGGAGGAAGTCGATTCAATGCAATATGCTGTAGATGAGCCTGATAACAAGGTTGAAACACGAGAAGAAGATGAAGCCGTAGAAGAACTATCCTGGAGAGTTGCAGTAAGATCGATTCGGCAGAGGGAACGAAAGGCCAAAAGAGAAAGAGCGGTGGAGAAGGCTGCATCTGGAGTTGTAGTGGTGAAGCCTGGTTCTACGATCCGAAAAAAGCGTAGTAGTGCTTTAAATGAGGTCGACTATTCAGATCCACTTCATTACATAAGAGCGACTACTAGCTCATCGAAGCTTCTTTCTGCAACCGAAGAACTCGAGTTATCAGAAGGAATTCAGGTATCTTGCGTCTCATAGCTGCACTACTCTGGGCTCAAAATATTTGGAATCTGCTTGATGTAAATTAGAAATTGTTTTTCTCATTTTTGTAAGCTTTCTGCTCTGTTGATCATAATCCAGGACTTATTGAAGCTCGAGCGGTTACAGGAGGAACTTGCAGAGCGATGTGGAAATCGGCCAACTTTTGCTCAATGGGCCTCGGCTGCTGGAGTTGACCAGAGAACCCTTAGAAAGCGTATAAACCACGGAATTTACTGCAAAGATAAAATGATCAAAAGCAACATAAGACTCGTCATTTCAATCGCGAAGAATTATCAGGGATCAGGGATGAACCTCCAAGATTTAGTGCAGGTATATTTCTTGAATGCAGTCAAATGGTTGCCCCCTTAAAACGATATTCAGCGCCTTAAACTCTTGATTTTCACGTATAGGAAGGGTTCCGAGGACTCGTAAGAGGCGCAGAGAAATTTGACGCCTCCAAAGGATTCAAGTTTTCAACCTACGCCCACTGGTGGATTAAACAGTCACTTCGTAAGTCTCTTTCCGACCAGTCCAGAACCATTCGCTTGCCCGTAAGTTCACACATCGCCTAGAAAATATCAAAAGAAATTCACAAAAAAAAAATGATTTGACATTGTAGACTGTTTTAAAACGCCGCAGTTTCACATGGTGGAAGCAACTTACAAGGTGAAGGAGGCTAGAAAGAAATTATACACCAAAAACGGAAGAACTCCTACCGACAAAGAAGTTGCAGAGGCAGCAGGGTTATCAATGAAGCGCCTCTCTGCAGTTCTACTTACCCCGAAAGCTCCAAGATCCTTGGAACAGAAGATCGGGATCAACCTCAATTTAAAGCCTTCGGTTCGTGCTATCAACCTCAATTTTAGGATTTATCCCCAAAATTCTGTTTTTCTTTTTACAAATTTCCATTCTCGGGTTTTCTTTTTGCAGGAAATAACGGCGCATCCGGAAGCAGAAACGTCGGAGGAGGTGCTGATGAAGGAGTTGATGAAAGAGGAGCTGGAGAAGGTGCTGGACAGCCTGAATCCGAGAGAGAAACAGATAATCGAGTGGAGATTCGGAGTGGGGGATGGGAGAATGAAGACGCTGCAAGAGATAGGAGAGATAATGGGTGTGAGTAGAGAGAGAATCAGGCAAATTGAGCTGTGTGCATTTAGAAAACTGAAGAACAAGAAGAGAACCATAAATTTGCAACAATACGTGACTTCTTAGCTCCCCTTCTCCCACCGTTGTATCAGAACCAGACTGCTCTCTGTATATTCTGCTCTTTCCCCTTCACATCTTGAATACATATAAACTCCATGATTTGTATTTTTCTTCTCGGTTTGTTCTTTCTTCCACATTTATTTCGACAAAATGCAAATTAGGCTTTGAATTCTTATTATTTTTCTAAACCGTGTCGCGAACTTTGAACTCAATTGAGTAGAAAATTACGTGCAATGACTTAACATGAAATGATAGAATAAAATACTAAAACTATGATATATTTCTACCTTATACACTACATAATTTTTGTCGATTCGAATATTGAACTGCGAGGTTTGTTCAACTCAAACATCGGGTCAACCTCATCGTTCAAAGTAAGAACGGGCAAAAAATTATTATGGAGTTAGAAATACAAATTACCAATAATTCAACATTTGATATGTACCTAAAAGTTTATTATATATTTACATTTAAATTAATTTTGCAGGTTTAAATTTGAATTGTAGAAGAATTTATCTTGAAATTTTGATAATTATTTAATGATGCTTGAATTTTTAAGAAATAATTTTATTTTTAATAATCGATAAATTATAAGAAAGATTTAAAATTTATTAAACTTTCTAGATTATTATATATCTTATAATAGTTTAAATATTTTGTAAATTAGATTATTTGGACAATATTTGTCTTTAAAATTTTGAAAAATAATAAATTCAACAACCGGGTTTATGAGGTTTTTTTTTTACTAACTAATCAAAATTTACAATCTAATTTATATTACCGTAGTAAAAATTATTTTATTTTTATTTTTTAAAAATAATATTGGTATTTTATCAAGCGGCTCAGCTAAGAAGGGTTTTCAAAATCAGGAGCTGAAAAGTGAAAGCGTTTTGGAAACCGGCTCCATTAACGTTTCATCCTCTCTTCTCTGCCTCAGAGAGAGAGAGAGAGAGAGAGAGAGAGAGGGGTAAAAGAGATGAAAACCAAGGGAGGAGGTAAGAAGAAGGGCATGGCAAGTTCTGAGGCTTTGGCTCCTGAAATTTCTTCCGGCATCGATGGCGCCGGCGGTAATGCTGACGGCGACCGAGATTCGATGAACGAGAACTCTGGTAGTAAACCCCTCAACGAGTTTTCCTCTCCAGCCCCATTTACGGACCCTCTTGTGGAAGCCCATCGCGACGAGGAAATTCTAGAAGAGCCCGACGAGAACTCTAAAGAGGAGGAAGACGAGGAAGACGTGGAGGATGGAGAAGAAGCTGATGCTACTGCTGCGTCTTCTGAGCGTAAACTGGATGAGGGATTTTATGAAATCGAAACCATTCGTCGTAAAAGGATTCGCAAGGTACTTCCTTTCCATGTTTCTATTTCTGCAATTTATCTATTGTTCGCTGTTCGCCTTTGTTGTTTTTCTTCCTTTCCAACACTAATAACTGTTACGGACTCTTAATTGCAGGGACAACTTCAGTATTTCATCAAATGGTAGGCGTCTCACACCCTTCAGTCCAAGTTTTCAACTTTACTTCATAGACATTGCTATAATTTTTTTGGCTGGATAAAACATTCAGTCTGGTATACTCTCTTTTCTTTTTTGATGAAGGCGAGGCTGGCCAGAGACAGCCAATACTTGGGAGCCCTTAGATAATCTCCAGTCATGCTCCGATGTTATCGAATCATTTGAAGAGAGGTATCAAAATCATAACTTTCCTCTTTTCCCTTCAACCGGTTTGTATGTTTTGTATTTTGGTTTACACCCCTATGGCCCATTATGATCAAATGTTTCTCAAACAGTGTTTATTGTCTGCCTTTTGAAGCTTGCGATCAGGAAAGCCAAGGAAGCGCAAGCGAAGGCAAGGAATCATTCATACTCATATGAAGAAGAGGCAGGATGTTGAAACTAAGGTTGCGGAGAAGTTCTTAACTGCTCCTCCAAGCACATCAAATCTTAGTGGTTCTTCACACCCCTTATTTTCAAACCGAAATGGGAAACATATCGAAATTCCCAAACAGGTTATTTTTGAAAATGGGTACAGAAATTTAACCCAACAAATCGACTGGAAGGAAGTGGAGAATGAGTATGACCCAAAAATCAGTGAGCTTAAGGCATCATTATCGAATTGCCAGGTCAATTACGATAAGCTTGGCCAACATTTTCAAGAACCCCAGGTGCTCGAAGCTAAACTCCGTCTGAATGAGGTTTCAAAGGCGGAGGTTGATAGATGCACTGGAGCTAAGAGAAGGAAGTCTGGTTCTGTTAAAAGGTTTAAGCAAGATTCAACTTTGTCTGAAGGAGTTTCTTCACAGAATGCAATAATACCATTTGATATCGGCTCTGGTGCTGGAGTTGGAAATTCAGGTTTGGCTGGGGAAAGTTTGAATCGAATTAATAAGAACAATGAACCCAGAAACATGTCTGCTATCATTAAGATTATCAAACCAATAGGCTATTCACACACAGTGTCGAACAACATTCAAGATGTGCTAGTAACTTTTATGGCCTTGAGGTATGTCCTTCCCTTCTTACGAAGTTTCTAGAGTTTTGAAACATTTTAGAATTCGTTATAGAACAAATCCTGAATATTCATCCAGAATCTCGATTTGATTGAATACTGAATATACCTTGTCTTAACAAAATAGTGATATCGAACAAATTTTGAAACAATTGCTTTGGAAGTTATAGTGTCAAAAACACTTTTTAGTATTATACTCGAGTAATGTTAAGATTATTTTTTTAGTATACCCTCTTATTGTATACGTCAAAGTGTATTAATGTGATAGGTCTACTTAAGCATTTCATGTATTATAATTAAAATAATTGTTTATGATATTTATTATACCAAGCATACTTTCACACTTCAGAAGCATGCTAAGAAGGTAGGTTAAAAAAATAAACATAGTATTACCCATTATACTCAGCAACCAATATGATGTTCATCATATTTCATAATTACATTTCCATTTTTTTGAGAAATCGGTTGATCCGTGACAACATATATATGTTAAATTAGTGATGTTTATTGATTTAGTCGTGTGTGGTGCAATCTTCAGCAGAAAAATTAGACATTCAGAGTAAGAGTGACTTTCATTGAGCCTTGTGACTGTATTTATTGGTTTGGATTCATCGTATGATGTAGTAGCATTTTTTTATGCTATAGGAATGATCAAAAAGTAAAGCTCCGATCAATCGATGCTGCTTCTTGGTATGTTCATTTGCTCTGATCATCTTCAATATGCATGGTTTCATGTTTTACAGGGCAGATGGAGCGGAAGTAATGGTGGACAACAAGTTTCTTAAAGCCAATAATCCACTTCTGGTGATTGTTTCTATCCATGGCTATAAATTTATAGATTGTCTGGCTGGATTGCTCACTCTAACTAGCTTTTCTTTCTTATGAATCTTGCAGCTGATCAATTTCTACGAGCAACACCTGCGGTATAATCCTGCCCCATGAACTGGCCAAGTGGGACTTCTATGAGATCTGGCGTGGTTTGTTTTAGTAGTTTCAGAATTTGTTTAATTTTTAAGTTTGTGTACATGTGTTTTCTCTACTTGTATTATATCCCACGCTAAATTGAAATGGTAGCTTAGTTCATCTGAAATTGGGTTATTTCTGCTCCTTGTGCACTTTATTTTTTGGTCTGGATGTGATGAATCTTTGCCAAGTGTTTGATGCAATCCTGTTCCAAATCATTTTTGAGAAGCCAGAAATTGCTAATACAGTGTTCATTAGCAGTAGTTGATTATGACTTAATTAAAGGTAATTATTGCCTTATACATTTTAAATTTTAAAATTTGTCCATATACACATTGAATTTCATTCTATTATCTTGTTTTTAAAAGTTTTGAATTTCATTAATTTTAATGGTTTAAAAAAAAACAGAAGAAATTGTAGTGGCAAATATGTATTTTTAATTCAATTAGCATCTTAAAAAACAAAAAAAAATTATGCTAAATTATAATTTCTTTTAGCTTATGCTAGTATATGTTATCATCGTCATGAAAATATTCGAAGCATCAACAAAACCTGAAGAAAGTTGTGTAGCCCAGTATTACTGCTTTATCAATTATAAGACATCCAACTTGATACAATGAATCTAAACTATCCTCAAGAACAAATCAAGCTCAAAAAACTTAAAATTCCCTCATAAATTGATGAGTTCTTACCCAAAAAAAAAAAATCACGAGCCTAACAAGGAACAAAAATGAGAACAAAACTGACGAGATCATTTGGCTTTTTGTTTACCTTTCTGCAGTCTTTCAAGTTCACCTTCTACCTCTTTCAACTGAAGTTTCAGAGTGGAGATTCTTCTCTCCACTTCCTCCAACTCATGCTAAGAAGGTTGATAAGGTGATAGAAAATGACCTGAAAGTTCTCTTAAAGCTTCTACTCCAGCAACCTACTCAAGACCCGAAAAAATACACACCATATAATGATTATTTAAACTATAAACCAGCAGATGGAAGTATTTTAAGTTACCTCCTGTGGTAACAAAGGTAGCTTGGTTATGTGAAAGTCATCATACATGTAAAATTGGTCGAGATACTTGGTTGCATTCGCATTCTTGCTTTTAGTAACTTGGACTCGACATCTACAGGGAAACCAGGTAAATACTTACAGAACTAAGTAAAACAAATAATAAAAGAACATTTAATAATACAGCAACTTGGTGAGTTCCTGTACGAATCTCTCTGTTTCGTAGAGAGAGGAACTCAGAAATGCACAGACAAACGAATGTTGTCATTTCCTGCAAACGGAGAATTGTTTGTTAAAGTAATTTTGCATTTTATGGAATAACTTTAAAAGATTGATGTTATTAAGAACATTCATTACTAGTTTGTCAGAAAAATTCAATCCGAAGAAAGTGATGCATTAAGAGAAAAATAATACTAGGTTGACTTTTTTAACATACTTTTTTATTGCACATGCTGAAGTGTCATGCTATAAATAGTTTAGTTAAAGTACATTTAATGTGTTACAATTAAAATAAATATTTATAATATTTATTACAGCAATCAAAATATGATATATTATTATATAATAAGAATATATGTTAACAAAGTAACTTTTACCCTTAAGAGAATAAAAAACATCAAACTAGCAAGGAAATATTGCTAGAAATTTAAAATGGAAGAAACTATCTTAAATTGGTTCAAAATTTTATACTAAAAATAATACTCATAATTTATATAACAAATAAAAATAATTTCGCAACTAATATAAGTGCACAAAGTCTATTTCAGTATCTTATTTCATATATCAGCAAAAATAAAGGTTATATAACAGACTGAATTATTTACTTACCATACTAGCCTTTTATAACATAAAGAAGAAGCAATTGAATGCTTGAAAAGATCTGCAGAAGAAACAGATCACAATTGCTCATTGGATAAAAAAATGGAGAGAAGGTGCGTGCATATAGTTAACTTACTGGGTCTTTGAATTGCTTATTGGCTTGTTCAATAACACCCTTCATGCCTTCAAGCCTTACGAGGATCGCATCCTCGCCAAATTCATCATCAACTCCAAAGAGGCGGGTGATCTGCAAATAGACATTGAGAGAATAAAAACTACATAAATATCATTGTTATGTTGATAGTTGAAAATTACAAAGGAATTTCTTTTTAAGTTTAATAGAGAGTCTGAGATTTTATCTATTTCATATATAGAAGAAATTTCGTTATCAGAAATCTAACATCAACTAGAACTAAATGAAGCAGTAGACATAGTTAAGATGGCCAAGGAAAGGAGGACTGATCATAAGTTTATTCTTAAGAATCAAAATCGTCTACAAACATTTTTTTGTAGGTCCTTAATAAATGATATATTGATAATAACTCAGCAAAGGTCCCTAAACATGAAAGAAGCAGATAAAGAAATTACTCCAACACATTCTTCAAACTGGGATTAGAAAAAACCAAAATTAAAATGAAGATAGTAGCATGATTGAAAATTTGTGATCCACCATGCATTCCATCAACTAATGAAGATGAAATAAAAAAATCCACTTAAAAAATACATGTCATTGGACGATTCACATTTGATTCTGCTCATTCTTTAGTTGATTAACAGAAAACATGTGAATAAAAGAACAATTCTACACATGATTCAAAGGAACCTGCACAACATCTTCTAACAGATTAATTAACTCAGGAAAATCTAATAATACATCAACCATCAAAATAAATTTCGACACAACAATTTTTAAGACCATTTATTCAAAATATTAGGCTAACTTGGAGTGCTTGGAAGAATTTTATAGATATCTTCTCAGAGTTTTATACGTTTAACTCGTGTTTTACATTTGCAAAAAACGTGACAACCTAAATTTAGAATTTCTACAAATATGGATGCTAATCTTGACAAGACTTATATAGCCAACCTGATATCTTTCAAAGACATTATATTTGCAAGCCCCTTTTCCAATGTCAACGGAAACTGCAAGAATCTTAGTGTATTGCCAGTTGGTGAAGTGCCAAATACTATGACAGTAATCCATTGTCTGCACCAATCTGCAAAAAATTAATCAATTAAAAAATAGAATTAACTAATCTCATCCAACATATGATGCATAGTCATAAGAAACTTCCCTGCACCGTTCCAAAACTCTAGATAGTAATCAAATTTGGGATGGTTAACAGAATAGCTCTTATTTATATTTAAAAAAATAAATTTTAGTGATTGATTGTTCAAAAGAAGCTAGAAAGAAACTATTTCCTGCTTCGACATTTCTGCAAAGCTCATTGCCTCGACAATCCCACGAATAGAATTTGCTAGGTCAGAAAACAAATTGTCCATTTCATCTTATGTTTTTTTTATGTTGTCTTTTGGCGTACTTAAATTTACAAATTGCCTTTTGTGGATGTTGCTATTATAATGGAGGTGGATCCTACTGTAGAACACGGAAGGGAAAATTCTTGAGTCTTGAAAATAAAATTGTAAACTACAAACATTTGATACCTCATGTAGTCATCTTTTCTTAATAGATTAAATTAAGAGGGTGAGTTACAAACAAAACAGAACACTAGAAAGATTATAGAGACTCTTTCACACTAAAAAGGGCAATAAAATGATCCATTACCTTATTTAGTAATCTTGAGTCAGTATCAGATGTTTGTAGCCAACAATCATCAAGACGGTCAAGCAAAAATGGCTTCACCGGCACTACCCAATTGAAAGATATGGAACTCCAAACATGAATTTCTTAATACCACCAAATTCAGTAACTATTTCAAAATATGGAACTCCAATTGAAAGAACTTAATTGAGAAAAATAAAAGCAACCAAACACTGAATGAGAGCCACTTTCGATTACAATAAATTTGTATGATGCTATAAAGACATGAAAAAACATTCCCAAAAAAAAAGTGTTCCATCGCCTAGAGATTAGAGAGCCGTTAACCGAAGTAGGAGACTTGGTGAAGGCTGATATTATGAGCCGGATCGGTGGAGATGATCAAAACAGAGGATCGGACCTGAGATAAAAGGATGGAGAGAATGGAGCTACAGGTGGTCTTCCCGACGCCGCCTTTGCCTCCGACAAATACCCATTTGAGGGTCTCTTGGTCCAATATGTTTTGCACTGTTAAATAGCTCTATAAATCACCTCTCCTCTCCCCCTCGCCAACAAAGGGCTTTATCTGCAACTCAAACAAATCCAACAGGGAGAAGAACGAGAGAGACTGTGACTCCACAACATGTATATTTCTTATGGGTCGGCTTCTGATCGACGCCGGTGCAGATATCGGCGAAGAAAGTGACACAACGCTCGTCACATAGGTCCCACTTTTTTGTAAGTTCAATTTTTACTAAATGGAACCTTAGGACGGCCTCCAAATTGTACAGATGATCGTAATTCGCAAAGAATAACGGACACAACCAATGTTTTATTATTTTCAAAAACAACAATCAATATAACTAATTTAATAAACTATGATAAACATGTGATATTTGTGTGTCCTCTTATTACGTCGATAGTTAGGCCCATAATGTGACAGTAGACATATGTCTATATATATATATATATATCATATATTATAGAATATGGTTTATTAACAACCACATCAAAGTTTATAATCATCTGCAAGAACATTATATTAAGAAGTTTGTAGCGTGTTTTCATTATCACATGAATATACAACACTTAAAGCCTAAAGCCTAAGAACGAGGAAAGAAATTAGTAGAGAGAGTTGTAGGTGAAGCAAGTGGCAATAATGGAGGATAAACAAATGAAGAGTGAAGGAATAAGGGTAACATTCAAGAGCTTACCCTCACCCAAATACCCAGAAAGCGTGATCGTTCCATCTGCCACAACTCGAGCCAGCGTCCCGGCTTCCGTCGAAAGCAGTCCCCCGTTGAAAGTCCCTCCCGAGAGCCTTGATGACATCACTCGAGATAGAAGTGACAAGTTTACCCCTAGAATAATAATAATAGGCCAAATGAGTTGTGATCAAGCAAGCATATGGGATCTAGTAGGTTTCTTCTGAAAATTCAAGTTTAAAGAACAAAAATCTTCATCCAAACTATGTTAACCAGCCAGCACATAATTCAAGCCACAATATAACAATGATAAGTGATGATCTAAGAAGCATGAGCACCAATACAAAGACACTATTTTGCGACCATCATAAAATTATCGAACAAAGTCACATTTGACTAGTCATTGTCATGTCAAGGTATGTGAAACAAAAATGAAATTTAGTTTTTGATGTGTCTTATGATACATTATTAAGTTTGTAGGTGAATCATAATTTAATCTTTTATATATTATCTTAACATTCTTTCTCACATGTATATTATATTTTTTTGTCCTTGCACGTAGTTTTTTTAAATGAGATTTTTTTTTATTGTTGTGCATCAAACTTCCAACCCATAACTCAGAAACCATAAAAAGCTACTAACAGTTAAAAAAATTTGAACTTGTGAATGAAAAATAATTTAATTATTTATATATTATCTTAACAACTAACAATTGTCGGATCTCTTAAACTAACAAAAGTTAAGGTTTGTGCTCCATGAGTGAACAGATGAAGCAGCACAAAGTTGCTCATTCTGGCCAAACTTACATTTTAATAGGCCAAGGAAGCTTACAGAAGGAATACATAAAATGTCAGAAAATTCAATACCTTCAAGGACTTCAGCTGACACAAAAGTGATCAATGCTGAGCAGATGTATTGAGGCACTGAGTAAGGGATAAATATATGAAAGCTCAAGAGTATTCCCACGCATACCATGATTTCAGATGCAAGAAGAAGCTGCCTGGATGAGAGCTACAAATTAATTTTCAATTCTTTCTTGACAATGTTCTCATAAATATGCTCTATCTTCAGCTAACATTGAAGGAAAATCACTAATTATATAAGAGCAATATTGAATAGTTGAATTTCAATCATAATTTTGTCAAATATATTAGAGATTAGGGTTCGTAGAGCACGATTTATGCAAGTGGAGTTACCAATAATGTCTAAACTCAAAAAGGTCATGTGATGTGGGTGTGATATTATTAAAATAGAAATAATTAAGTTTTTCTCGAAAGAATAGAAAAAGATATTTTTTTCCAATTTCGTTATACCTTTCCTCAAATAAGTTGCTGATGTAGTTACCGACAAGGATGTTTACTGGAAGCACAGTAAGACCAAGACATGCAAGAAAGATGGCCACACTACTGGTTGACCAAATAAAGTAATATCCAGTGACAACGCTCGATTCGGCGAGTAAAATTTCCATTGCATATTTGAGCATAAAATATACAAATAGTTGAACCTGCATATTAGTAACCAAATTTTTGTAAGTATATGTTAATAATCTACATATAATGCTTGAAAATGAAAGCATAATGTATCAAGAAAAAAACCAACCAAAGAACTTTTGGCTGTATTTTTGTTAACATATAAAATTGGATAAGTACATCTCAACTGATCCTAAAAAAATGAATCAAGAACTCACACCAAGATTGAAATAAAAAACAAAAAGAAGAAGTAAATGAAAAGAAGAAGTTGACCTTTACGGATGGTGTAAGTAATCTGTATGCGGACATAATTGAAGTAACTGGCTTATGATTCTCCTTATAATCATCCTCATCGTCATCATATTCTTGATCTCCATAATCTACTTTGTTATGAACAGAGTTCCTTAGCAAAGGTTGTGTATGGCCACTCTCCACACAAAGAGTGACTACTCTCCCTACAAATAATTCATATAATTTTGTAAATGTACGAGAACTAAACAAAGTTTTAAAAAGGCTGAATTAAGGTCAACTGTTTTGCTGGTGGGTTGAGGAGAAACATCAGCATCTAGGCTGTATGAAGTGTAAACCTCAAACTAGAACAAACGATTAAGTTACAATTACTTTAAACCGTGGAAAATAGAATTGGGTGGTTTTCCAAGATCAAGTTGTTTTACATGGACACTAAAAATTGAAAATTGACTTCTGATCTAGATGGCAGCAGAAGTAGAGGTTTATAACTAGATGAAAGATTTTAAAATCTACACAATCACCCTAGCAACGAATGATTGAAAGAAAAATTGACAAACCAGGATTAGCTGCTTGTGTCCTGACATTGTCTTTTGCATCTCGAAGAGGTTCTCGGAAACAACTGCACAGCCACAATAAATAGATGAACCATGCAATAGACATGACCCAACCGGGTAAAGTATCTGCATTGAATGTCAAACTATAAATCTTGAAATTTCTTTGAAGCAAACAAGCAAGAGCTGGGCCAGATGCTATTCCTAATGCACTTGCACTGACAAAAGCAGCAGATGCTTGCATGCGACGTTTAAGTGGCACACAGTCACTGATATAACGTCTGTTTACAGCTCTTGCAGAACCCAACCTAAAATATTGGAAACATTAATTACTTGACAATAGTAACTAAAAACTGCATCAACATAAAAAAATCTATCTAAAGATGTGAATTTAACATTTTTATATGACTTTGTATGAAAAATATTCCTAAGATAGGATGTCCCGATTTAGTTTGCATGTAATGCTTACCATTTCAATATACTCATTCTTTTTTTGTTGTCTTAATGATATGAATGGTTAAATTCAAAATGTTAAATTAGAGAATAAAAAAGATAGAACAAATGATTTAATGAACATGTGCCTAGCTGTGTCAAATGTGTGTCAATGTGCAACTAGTTTGTGATGTCGCCACTTTCTAAATTTAGTGTGAGTGGTTCGTAGTGAATATATTTACACATGTGGAGTGAAGCGTGAAAAAAGTTTCTTATTTTACCTTTAAAATATTTTGTGTATTCTAACTAGTTTGCTGACATTCAAAATGAAAATAATCATGGTAAAGTCTGAGTATAACTGGAAATGTTATTTCAGAATGAATTACAGTTGTTCGCTATATGAACAAGTGCAATATAAGAAGAAAAACTTTAAATCATTACCAGACAACTATAATCTAGTAAATGTTTGATAATGCGCTCATACGCTATACATGTGAAAACTAGCGTAGTTATGTATCCTGGAAAATGAAAATACTACATAAAAAATATTGGGTTACTCTTTTTGTAATTTTACTCGAGGATGATACTTATGAACTTACCCGCACAAGAGCCGACCAAGCAGAAGAACAGAAATTGAATCAAGGTCGTATGCCAAAGCATACAAGATGTTTCCAACAAGAAGAGAAACACTACTAAATATGAGTGGTCTCAAGTATGATCTATTAGACCACGAACTCAAGTATACAGAGGAGAACACTTGTGCTACAGCCATAGATCCTATTACAACACCACAAACAGTTGCAGCAGCTCCTAGGCTCATGGAGTAGTTGTCTGCTGTTGGGACAACGATATATGTATTGACCATATATAAAAATGCATTTGTCAGGTTCAAAAGAAGCGACATAAAATGATATCGCTGGCCAATATCATGATCATCAATAGTACTTGGTAGCTCATCTTCAGCAATCATAGCGTGTTTTCCCATATACTGAAGAAAATTCGTCGAATTTGATAATCTGCTTACAGCTGCTTTAATTGAATCAACAACTGGATCCTGCAATTAAAGTTTTTTAGTGTACCTATCATCAACTTGTAGATCAGATGAACCAAATCAGAAGTAAACGCAAAATTTATTAGAACTAAGCCTTGTGTTTAAGTTCTTACATAGATAGTATATACTTAAACAGCCAAACTTCAAGTTAATTGAGCACTGAACTATTTCCAGGCATTATCCAATCATCTTGGCTCTTCTTATAGTAAAAGGACGGTATAAAAATTTCACATTATTCAATGAAAAAAGGCAGCAGAAGAAATTTTCGTAGAACAAACCGGGTTTGAAAGAGCAGGCTGATCATATATTGATACATAGGTTCCATGATAGTTTTGAAGCTCAGTAAGATTGCGAGATATGGTCCCAACAACAGCACCAATACCCTGCCAAGCAGCTTCTTGACGTAATTTTTTTATATAGAAATGAGAGATACGAATTTAATTGAGCCAAAGAAGCGAGAATATCTAATGAAAAACCGATGCAGCAATCAATGAAATCAGCTTTTTCGAGCATCTTACCACATGCTTGAACACTTGCTGTAATTGAGAATAAGGATGATTTGCACGAGTTTTGACATAATAATCAGTAAACTTATAGCCACAGCGCTTATCAAACTTTTTCAATATCTTCCGAAGACCAATAGCATTCATCTCAATAAAAAAGAGAAGCCTCAAGAGATCTCGTCCTGCAACTATGTAATTTTCTTGTATTTCAGATATCTTTGTTTCATCAAGATGATCAGAAAGGATGTCTTGTTGTTCAGCGAAACTGGTTAACCTCCTTGCTAATAGTCCTTGTTGTTCTAGAAGAAACAAAGTTACTTTTTCTATCTGAGAAAAATAATTTTTAATTAGCGATAACAAGAATACAATCAATTTATGTAAAATTTCATTGAGATGAACGACAGAGAATTTGATTTGACATTCTTGAATTAGTTCCTATTTCTCTTATGGATTATAATGACTAACAAATGCATATAACAATCTGAAAAGTACAAGAAAAATCTAACTATCTTACAATTAATTGTGGTAATTAGTAAAATATTATCACAAACTTTTTAGTTCCTTGCAAATATATTTAAACATTTTAATATAACTAAATGTAGTAGTGAATCAATGAATCTTAGCTCGGGTATCTTTGAATCCTAAGTAGCGAGCAACAAAATGAATTTGGCGAATCACCAAAAAAAAAAAGAAAAAAAGCCGAGCCTAAGTTGGATGAATGATACGATTAAAAATTGTGAACAGTATTATACCTGATTGAGTATAATGCAATTATTTGGAGTTGTACAACAAATTGAGTGTCTCTATACTAATAATTACCTGAGTATCTAATAACCTCGAAAAGTCTCTAAGCACAAATTGTTGATTCTGCATTCCAACATCCATCTGTTGTCGGTATCGATTGACTTTCTTCTTCATCATCTTATAGTTAATATAGTATCTAAAGAAAAGCAAAAGAAAAAAATAAATTACATTCTAAATATGATTAACATGCACAAGTATAATAAGCTTAACATAGACTTACTCAATATCCACTTACAAATTGAAAGCTAATTAATATTGAGTACTCTATAGTTAGAAGTGTTTTTCTAAAGACACCGTAAACTTTTAATTTCATTAATTAACACCTCGAAGTTCAAGCCATATGCAAGCACATGATTGGAAAATTACCTAAATTTAACTATTTCAAAACATAGTCCATCAATAGAATCCTAGTAAATTGAGAATTAATTTTTGAATGTCTATTGATATTACTTTTGTTAAATATATTTTCATTATTCAATATGAGAAATCTAGCAAATAAATAAACCAAATCAAATTATTTCCCTCTATTTTCTTTTTTCTAGTTCCAATAAATCAATCAATTCAAATTTTGACCATCATGATTCTCTTATGTACAGAGGATAAAAACAAATAAAAATTTCCTATTCAATAAAGGAAAGATCATGATCCATTGGTCAAATTGAACATACCTTTGCCATTCTTGAACTTGTGATTCTCGCAACTTCTTCCCGAAGTTAACCATACTTTGAAAAGAGAGAGCTCCTCACTGCAAAGGCATTTTCGAAGACATTACTGGAAGATTATGTGTTTCATGGGATGTCAAAATGCAAGTACAGTATATACTGAAACACTTAAATGTACATAGTCAAATTCCAATTAGGTATTGAATTTTGTGTTTTAAAACAATTTCAATTATTCCTTATAAGAACAGATATTGTACAAACAAACATTACACAATCTATTGCTCGATTTACACAATAGTCTGATCCCATCAACCTATTATGAACCAGATCACCAAAGATGATCAAAACTAAATTTGAGATTAGTTAAATATTTACAGATGCAGATGTGATTGCCACATGACAAAGAGAGAATGAAACTAACATAAGCTTTAAGATAGTGAAACGTCATCTATGTAAATGATTTTCATCGATTCTGTGTTTAGTAAGTTGAGTTAAAGCATAAGCCAGCAGAATTTTCATCTCTGGAAACTTGATTTTTTTAAACATCTTTCAGAGGCGTCAAGAAAAACTGCATATTCCACTAGAAAACAGTAATAATAAGCTAGAAGATAGATATAATTCGTCACTGCTTTTAAGCACAAAATTTTTGTCCGCAAACCAGCCGTTTAAGTGATCATCCAAATTCCTTTGAATACTGAACACGTTAAGCAGAACTCGCCCTTGAAAACGCTTTCAAGAAAGGAATGTGAAAAATTTTCGTCCCAAATTGATCTCCCCAACAACATATATCGAAATGCAGCTATTTAATGAACCTAAAACAACGGATGCAGATAATATATTTAGAAATCTGGCAAATCCCAGTCATTTTCGCAAAAAAACTCCAATCAAAATCAAAATAAACCTCAAATTCAAACTCAGACTCAAACTCGAAATACAAAAGGACCGCTCGAAGAAATAGGTAAAATGGAAAGAAAGCAAACAAACCCAATCACCAGCAGACCATCAATCGGAAAGAACTCTCTCTTGCGCCGCATTATACGTCTGGATTAACAGACGGAGAAAGAGGATGGAGATAGGGTTAGAATCAGAATGAAAACCATACAGCGTAGGATCAAAGGAGTCGGAGGGACTGCGAGCAGTTTTCAATTCGTCGTTAATCTCGCGCGAGGACGAGTATACTGCCACGTCATCTTTGTACACTGCAACTAACGGCAACAGTCCGCAAGCACGAATTTATCCGACCCGAATAAGATCCATTTTTTTATATAATCTAAAACTTGGGGTCGGTAGAGTTGGATCAGAACCATCCATTTTTATCCGGTTCTGATCTTGATTACTAAAAAACTATAATTCATAATTCGTTTCCAATGGTTGAAAGTAAAAGATTATAAAATTAGAAACATTAACCAACCATAAGTAAAAAAAAACTTAAAATTGATTAAAAAAATAGACACAAAAAATAAATAAAATCTAATAAAATTTAAAAATATATTTTAAACTCCACCTAATCACTCAAAACGTAATTTAAATATCATAAAAATATATTTTATATTTTTTTAAATATAAAATATAAAATAACTAAATAAAAACTATATTATATTTTCAAGATTCTGATTTTAATTCTAAAATTAAAAAATTGTGAGGAACTGTTGTAATTATGTTATATGATGACACATGACATAACCATCACACCTTTATATAACTTGGGTTTGATTTGGTCAAACTCAGTTAGAGCCGACAAACGAGCGAGCTGGCTCGACAGCTCGCTCGGCCGGCTCGGTTAGATGTCGAGCCGAGCCAAGCTCGGACCAGAACAGTGTCGAGCCTGGCTCGCTCGAGCCTGTAGGTCGAGCCCGAGTCGAGCTCGACGGATGAGGCTTGCGAGCCTAACGAGCCACGCTCGTCAGGCTCGAATCGCCGGTCGTCGTTGTCGTCGCGCCTCGCCGTCCGTCGCCTCGCCTCGTTGGTCGTTCGCGTCGTCTCCTCGCCAGATCTCGTCGCCAAGTCGGTCGTTCGCGTCGTCGCCTCGCCATATCTTGTTGCCTCGCCGTTCGTCGCCTCGCCGTCCGTCGTCTCCTGGCTCTCTCGTCTCAGATTGCGTCTGTGGCAGCGTCGGCGAGGGAGAGAGAGAGTGAGAAGGGCGATTCACGATTGTTGCTCGGGCCCCCCTCTCTCTCTCTCAGTCTCTCTCTCTCTCACAAATAGCCTATGTGGGCTGGTTGCAACGGTCTGATGAATGTTGCATTTCGCCCATCAACAGGCAGAATTATCAACGGTCTAATGACCGTTGATAATTTATTTAATGGGGAAAAAATAGTTATGTTTGATTTTTTGGGTATAAATAGAGTTGATTTGGGTGTCAAAATTCACCAAAAAATTTATTGAATTCTCACAAGCTCTCGATTCCAATTCTCGTAACTATTTTCTCGTGTGTTGACGATTTATTGAAGCATTAACAAATTACTCATCGAAGTATGTTTTATCGGTAATATATCGTTAATTAATCGTCAAAATTACGATTAATGTCGAACTAATTTTTTTCTAATATTTTTTCAGGACTCGTATTTGTGGAATTAAAGATTTATTGCCACGTACAAGTCAACATCGACCCGAGTAATTGGTGAACGGTATCAATTTATTTATTAATTTTTATCGAGATGGATCCGAGAAATATAGAATATGTTACTAATTCAGATGATAATATTCAAGAAATTGACACAAATAATCTGGCATTTTCAATTGGACAAACATCTACACAAGCATCCACGTCATCACTTCTCCGTCCCAAAAAAATAAAAACGTCTGATGTTTGGAATCATTTTAAAGTTGTCGAAATGAATGTCGGGGGAAAATTAGAAAATCGAGCACAATGTAAGTATTGTGCAAAAAATTATGCTTACAAATCCACGACTAGTACGATTCGTAGACATTATCAACATTGTCACGCACACGAGCAAACGCCCGATAAAAGACAATTACAATTATCGGCTAGCGGTAACACTAATTTTTTATATTCGCATGAAATATTGCGAGAAGGTGCTGCAAGATTTGTGGCTTAACACGAGGTCCCGCTATCGATGTTTGATAGTGAGGTACATGAAAATTTTATTAGGGAATATATTAACCCTAATTTTCGACGAATTCCTCGTAATACACTACGAGGTGCCATAATTAAATTGTATACGAAAATGAAAAATGAATTATTTTGT
>QAOC01024128.1:28937-142045 GCA_003255005.1 Begonia fuchsioides
CCCCCCCCCACTTAGGTTAAAATGATCATACATTTCAGACAATTTGTAATGATTATTTTTTAGGCTCGTTTTTTGCTCGATTAGGCTTGAGAGTTGGGCTCGCTCTGCTCGAGGCTCGATAGCTCGCTCAAGCCAAAATATTTGGGAAAAAGCTCGACAGGCTCGGCTCGAATAGGCTTGACAGGCTCGACGAGCCGGCCGAGACCGGGGGCTCGGCTCGATCGAGCCGGCTCGTTTGCCGGCTCTAAACTCAGTGGGAAGACTAGTTATGATTTAATTTTATTATTTTTAATTTGTTTGTAATAGTTATATAAATATTAAAAATTCAGCTCAATTTTTTTACCAGTTTTTCAAAGAAGGAATCGAGTCGAATCTTTTCAGTTCAGCTCCAAAATAAATCAGGCTTGTAGAAATTGAACAAATATACTGTCTTCTCCAATCTCTAATTATACACTACAAGTGCGAAGAACATCAGATAGCAAAGAACGAAGAACGAATTTTGGGTTTCTTATGTCGAATGTTTTCTCAGACTAACTTTCTTAATAATCTCCGGCTAACTTGGCGAAAAAAGCTTGAAAAGAGGATGCATAAATGGTGGACTTACAGAGTGTGTATGAGATGCGAGTCTGAACCAGGCTCAGGCTCGGGTCCAGAGAGATAGAAACAGGAACTGGATTTGAAGTTTCTGATAGGATGCTAATGGAATGAAGAGGACTAGAGGAGTGGAGGGCTAAAAAAGTAGGCGATGGGGGCAAATGAGAGAGAGAGAGAGAGAGAGATCACTGTCTCTAGTGATTGCCTTTACACGTTCAGTTCCTTATTTTCTCTCTCTATAAAAACTAGGAATTTACTTGATGAGTTTGAGACCCTTTTTGCCATACCACTTTCTCTCGCTACTAAAATAATTTGTTCGTTCACTTGTCCAAATCAATATGAT
The DNA here is from genome assembly GCA_003255005.1 of Begonia fuchsioides. Lineage (NCBI taxonomy): Eukaryota > Viridiplantae > Streptophyta > Magnoliopsida > Cucurbitales > Begoniaceae > Begonia > Begonia fuchsioides. The sequence goes on from QAOC01024128.1 coordinate 29,875, forward strand.
ATTTACTCGATAAGTCCATTGTGAAACAAATGCCACGAATATAAAAGATAAAACAGTGTTCCGAAAAGCCGAACAAATCCACCCGTCCTGAAACAATAGATTAACGAGTTGAAGCAACTGAGCGACTATTTATTTCATATTTTTTATCTCGGGTTTTAAATTTTTTGAAATTATTGCTCTTTTTACTCGATAGATAATCTGTAAGATGTGTGTTTTTGGAAGGTTTATAAATTGTCACGCGTTACTCTACATACCAACGTGATTTACGTAAACATACGACTGGTTTTTTGTTTGTATGTTAGAGTCTGGTCATTAAGCACGGCAACCACCGAAAACTGCACAAAGATTACGCATTGAACGTCATCTTTTAATGCCCAAAACTTGAAAAAAGAAGAAAAGATATGATTCTACAGAGAACATGCAGACAAAAGGCTAAAAAAAGACACTTGCTTTAGTATTTAACGTCATCTCCGTCGTTGGCCATTAATTTGGCAGAAGACAGAGGATTTGAAGCCCCAAGCGGACCTCACCACATATCAAGTGTATTTTTACAAGTGTCTGACAGAAACAAATCTGCATAAATTTACACTTTCTATGTATCATTAATTTGCATTTCTCCACCAACTAACGAATGTGGTTACGAGAAGATAAAGCCTGCAATCTCAGTGTGTTTCGTTTCTTACTTAAAAACGACACTGAAAGAAGCACTTTTAAAGGCCAGAAATGAAGAGCAAGTCTAGGCTACGTGTAAAGGGAAAGGAGAGATTCCAATCCCAACTCCAACATGTGGAGGGAAAACATGGGATAATGTCATTTATGCTTACCTCTCATTTTTCATTTTAATTTTATTCTCTTTCAATTATTATTTTATTTATGTATTTCCAGTAAAACAATACAACTAATATTTCCAATACTCGATCAAATCAACTTCCTTTTTCTCTGAAAAGAGACGAATTTCTAATATTCATGAGGAAGATAATACTGCAGGCTCCGGCAACCATTTCCACACAGCAAGCGCTCCGGTATGATCACCCAGAAGAACAGCCCTCTCGGACCAATCTGAAGACGCCGAATTTCTTTCTTCGCATATAACTGTCCTTTTGCAGAATCTAACAGACAAACAAGCATCCGCATTTATCAGAAATGAACTTATGTGATGAAAAAAATTATATTAGAATGAATATCAAGTCGTGTACTTACGATGGGAGTTCATATATGCGGACCAAATTGTCATTGAGAGAACATAACCAAATTGGCTTGCCATCAGCATCAGTCATCCCACAAAGTGCAAGAACACCCTGAGAATCATATATATTGTGTCAGTTAATCCTAATATACTATTATATTACTTAATTAGTTCAGAGCAACAACATCTTTCCTGAATTCCAGTTTCTAAACAAATTCATACTTTCATTCATATAACATAGAAATTACTAGATCAATATGGCCAAATGACAGCAGTTAATCATTTAAAATTTAGAATCTAAGTATGTTCTACAACAATTCCTATTTGTTACATTTGTTTGATTCATTGTGTTAAAGTAATAAAGAGGAAGCAATTGAAAGTTCCTACAGTTAATATCCTATTGTGATGTCTAACTATAAGTAACCCAGCCAAGTGGTTTGAAAAATTAAAAAGATGATAGACCGCAGGCAGATAGATGACTTACATGCTCTTCATCCTGCGTGTAAGCCACTTCTAAGTTGCCTCCTTCAGTAGCGAACCACACCTTTATTGTTTGGACCAATGAACAAGGCAACAAGTACTGATCCCAGCAAATTAGAGACATTACAGCATCATCATGACAATTTAGTGTCAACAGACACTGTAAAGTTTCAATGTCCCAAACCTGAATCTAATAAAAAAAGTAAGATAAGAGCATGTTCATCACCAATGTTTTTTAAAGATTGGAATTTACATATTACTCAGTAAGAAAAAAACGATTACAAAAAGAGAAAAAACAGGCATGAACTAAGTAAAAAATCAGGTAAATTTTAATTGAAGTCTCTCTGTAGATTTGGTGACTAATAAAACTAGTTCAGGAAAACCAGAGCAACATACAGCCTTTGACTTTATAGTTAAAAAGCTACATAGCTACACCAAAAGATATCGATATTAAATCAACATTGTTGAGTGCACATCTACCGACAACCAAATGTATAAGGTAAGATGACATCATGTTAGTCTTCAAAAAAATTATAAATAATTAAGAGAAGAAACCCATAAAAAATCAACTCATTCTAAAGAATTAAAATAAAAAATCAGGTAGAACATTAAGTGAAGATAATTCAGGTCAAATTTCAGGTTAGGCACTTCAAGTTAATTTTATTCCTTGCGAACCATATAAACAACTACTAAATTGGATAAAGAATTACAAATTACCCTTATTGTTTTGTCAATTGAACCTGAGAAGAGTCTCGTGCCTCCAAAAGCAAATGCAAGTTCGGCAAATGAATGACCTTTTAGAGATACAGCTGGTTTGAAAGGATTGGGTTCAGAGCTGCCCTTCCATGCCAAAATAGAGCCATCCTAAGTTTAAGAAATATCCCTTCTTAGTGTTACAAAAGGAAAATGGAAAACACAGAAATTAACATCAAGAACTGCAATTTATATATATAGAAGGAAGCATTACAGTTTAGGGATAATAGTTAGACAGATGCATATATTATTAAAAGGAATAATATGTGCGAGAATCATTAATGAAAGACCAAAAGAACAGGATGATAAAAAAGCAAAACACCCTGGAAAATTGTATCTATATTATCTGGAAAGAAACATAATCGCAACAAACTGTCTTCTGTAGAAGTACCTGTACTCCAGCAAACAGCATCTCATTTGCATCAATCATGGCATATACTTGCCCAACAGGTCCTTCGAGATCAAATTCAGCAGAAGTATGAATGTCCCATGCCTGTCAAGTCATTCACAACACAAGGCATTTGAATGGTGAAACAAGTAGAATTCATGAAAGACATAACCTTTGCATATCAGAGTTCATAAAACATTCAGGACTAATTACCTTGATTGCATTAGGAAGGCCAACAAACACCCATGAACCTTCACTGATTAGGGAACAAACTTCACTACCAACATTTTTCACATGAGTACATTGGTCAGTATTACAATCCCAAATTCGGGCAGTTCCATCTGTACTTCCTGAATAAAGTTTATCAGATCCTGAAGGGAGTGCAATCCCCAGTAATAGCCTGCCATTAAATATTTAAGATCTTAGATATAGTCCAAGATTTGCAATCAAAGATGCATTGCCAGATTATTTTTTATAACTGAGAACTTACGATAGAAAAATAAACCATAAAATGCCCATAGTGTAACTCAATAACACAATATGATCAGACAATCTTACATCCACCATTCTAATAACATAACAAGCTATAAGTTCTGATTTATTCTAGTTCTTAATCTATGCTTGAAAACATAAAATTAGATGTACAGCTTATTCAATAGCCAAACTATCTACTGCTTCATCTCATACCTAGTTGAAGTTAATCATTCAGCTCCCAAAAGTAAATTGAACATTATCAAATCCTAACTACTAAATATTTTTCCATAAAGACAACAACGTGAAGATATACCTTTTTATGTCCTTCAAGCTTTTCCAACATTGAAAAATCATTCCAATGAAACCAAGAATGCAGATTTTGGCAGTGATTGCCTTTCACGCAGTCTCTGAGTAACCAATAACTGCAAACCCTTTCTAAGGAATCACTCGTGTCTTTAGTCTTAAGCTTCTGAGATGTGTCAATGCTGTAACTCTGAGAAGTGCTACTGCCAGATCTCTGATAAGCAGTCGACCCAGGCTTATAAGAGCCCTTACTTTCAGGTTTATGGACAGAAGTGTTATCACAGCCAACACTTTTTGTCCCAGCTGTAACTACTTGGTGTTTTTTTCTAGAGGGCCCTTTGCCCAAGGTATGAGACTTTCTTTGGATAATGTACTTGGTAGCAGCAAATGGTTTCTCACTATGGACGAAGCTAGAGTGTTTTTTGTTGCATCTCACAGCAAGCCAAAAGACACATAAGGCGTTCTTCTGAGGAAATCCACTCAATTGATAAATCACTGACCTCTCGTGACGTTGTGACATTCTGGAGCTTGTCTTGGTCCTTCGATAATCATACTAAACAGAAAAGGAAACTATGAAAAACTTGTCCAAATATACAATCAAATAACTCATCTTTTCTGAACAATCCATATCAAAAACACTGTATCATAAAAATTCTCCTCTGTACCATAAAGTCCATATACCGCAATTAATAGACCATAAGGAAATACCACTCCAAATGAATCCCATCAGAGTTACTTAGTCGGAACAAAAATTCCACATAGATAGCATCGAAGTTACATCCATCTTGAATCCCCCTAATAACTATTTCTAAACGATCTATCTTTGAGGAAAATAATTTAAAAGCCCTACTTGTTACAAATAGCAGAGGAAAGGCAGCAGATTCCATGAATTCTTGCAACGAAAGAGTGCGTCAATCTGCCTTCCCATTATCAGTTGCGTCAATTATTATTTCATATACAAGCAACCGTAAAGAAGAAACCCTAAAAATCAACATTGGACGAAACAGAAATCGAACGCGGCCATTATCGCCATCCAAACTTCATAAAAGTCCACTAATGGAAAAAATGAAGAGAGCGGAAACTATAGGAATGATTCTGATGCGTCGCGGAGAAAGGAGAGAAAAACCATAGCAATAATTCAGATGCGTGGCAGAGAGACAGTAACTCGGTGCCAATAAAATCGAACCTGAGAGAATGAAAAACGATATAACCCCAAATCCCTTGAGACGGAAATCCGAACGAAGAAATCGCGTGTTAAAATCCAAATCTAATCGCCAGTCGCAAAACCCTAATTACAGTGAAAAAAAACCAAGGAAAATACGCGCCTTGATTGGCTTTGGGGTTTTTCATGTACTTACAATGTGCAAATCCCGAAAACTGCAGGTACCTAGTTCCTCCCTCGTTCCTCAATTATTCTATTTTTCTTTAATTAAAATAATTCTGTCTCAAGTCAAGGCTTCTACTTCTCTTTTCATTTGGAATTTATTTCATTGAATTCTTTTTTTTTAATTAATTGTGTACACAAAATTTAATAGTTTCCATATCACACCCCAAAAAAAGGTTATCCCAAAATTTTAAAATTAGTAAGTCTTAAATTGAAGACCAAAATCCCAACTTCTTTCAAAAATTCGATGATATAGCACTTAGGATAGAGACATAGTCGCATAATTTATAATGACATAATACGTTTCGTACATTATTCGAGTTCAAATATAATTTTTTTTAAGGAATGTCTATGGCCATAATTTAGATGGTCAAACTCATCTTTAATCGCAACTTGAAGTTTGATTATGTTCTTAATAATAAAAGTTAACATACATATGAAGCTGGTAATTACAATATGGAATTTTTTATTATCGACCCTTACCAATAGTACAATATCGTAGATTTTGCATCATATTTATAGCCGCCAACACAATATTGTCATGGGCGTGAAAGCTTGTAATTCCACGTTGCCTAGAGACGGAGACCATGAACAATTCATACATGAGTTTTTTTTTATATTTAACTAACACAATTCGTTTTTGACGTAGCCAAAAAACAAATCATGATTTTAATTCAAAGATGACAATATTGTATACTAACGAGCTTGGACACTCCACAATATTAGTTTATTTTTTCCTAAGTTGGTTTCCACTCAAAAAGAAAACATTGTAGGAGAAAGAAAGAACTCTATTTTGTGTCTGCACAGACATAGCTCAGTCAGTTCAGAGATGGTAGAGTTGGTAACAAGTGCCAATGTTCGAATCCTGACAGTCGCAGTGTGGGAGTTGTTACCTCCAATATGAGGTAGCACCTTGTGGACGCAGGTAAAGACCTTTCATCTCTAGCTTACTAAGTCACTGTGACTTACATCTCTACAAACTGTCGGCCCGGGGTGTGGGGCCAGGATAGTAACAAGAACTTTAATTTTTTTTTACTTTCCTATGATAGTTGTGGGATTATGTAAATTTGCTTGGATTCTGTTTATTTCATTATTAAAAGAAGAAAAAAGAATTGAAAAAATAAACACATCATTATTTAAAAAAAAAAATAGGGCAAGAGGATAAATTAAATGCTATTTTTAAAATAAGTATGATTAAGGATGGACGTGGTCTGCTTTTTGAAAAATATAGAATCATATCAATATATTTTGGTCGTAAAATAAAATAATTTTAAATTAATAAAATCTAATAATATACAAAATAATATAAATTATACAAAATTCATAATAATTAATGTAAGAATATATAATATCAGATAAAAATAAATTAAAATAGTTACAAGATTATAAAAATTAAAATTTTAATATAAGAAAATTCAAAACAAACATTGATCAAAATTATTCATTGAATCATTTACTTTTAATTTTAACTAAATGAAAATACAGTTCAGTCTAAATTAATAAAAAAAATAGTCATACACCAATATATTATGATCTTAAAATTTTAAGACAAAAACAAAATCTATAAATGACTAAGACTGATTAGAACCAAACCATAAAATTATGATCCGGTCTATCAATTTTGATCAGTTTTGTCCAACAATTCTGGTTCTAACATGAACAATGGAATGAATTCTCTAAATTGGTAAGCTTAGAAACCTTCTTATTTCTCATTTCAGAATATATGGCAGTCTGCATCATGTTAAATGCTCTTCTATATTTGCTGTTTTGACTTGTTTTTCAACGCAGGCTAAACACTCGTCTCTATCTCTCTCTCGTCTGAATTTTGCCAAGAATTTTTCTCGTGGGGGCAGAAATCATGACGCCGGAGAGCCAAATAACAGAAGATTCTACAGAAAATTACGATTTATCTCCTGAAGAAACGAGGGTTTTGGTCGTAGACAGCGACCTCACCTGTCTGTCGATCGTCTCCAGAATGCTTGAACAATGCGGATATCAAGGTGAGTAATGGAGAGTTCTCTTGTTTGTGTTATCTTTTTAGAATGAAAGATGACGACGATTTCGATCTCCATGCTCAAGTTTTGACTGCAGAGTGCGCCGACGACGCTTTGTCGATCGCCCAAAAGCGAAAAGACGATCTTCATCTCGTTTTAGTGGAGGTTCATTTGCCGGACATGAACAGATACGAACTCCTCGAAAAAATGGCGCAACTAACGAACTTGCCGATCGTCGGTGAGCACGATTAACGAATGCTTTTCCTCGACTCGCTACCCAAATTTCTTAATACTGTAGATTGCGTTGCATGTATGTACAGTTATGTCTTCCGATGAGAGCGAAAAGGCCATGCTGGGAGGGCTGTTCAAAGGAGCCATGCTTTATCTAGTGAAGCCGATCACGGTGAGCGACGTCAGAAATCTCTGGCAGTTTTCGTTCATGAAGAAGGTGGCCGAGAGAAGAAAGGCGGAGCAGTTCCCGGCGGCGTCTAAACATCGGAAGGAGAAGCGGGACCGGGAATGGGCCGGAGAGATCTCCGATTCCGCCATGATCAAGCGTCCGAAGCTTGTTTGGACTAATGAACTGCATAATAAATTTCTAGAGGCTGTGAATGATTTAGGAATCGATAGTAAGATCTTCTCCTTAATCCCAGATTAATCGGTAATCTCGACGATGACAGGTTTGTTAATTTTGTTTAGGAGCCCATCCAAAGGACATACTTCATCACATGAACGTTCCTGGCATTAGAAAAGATAATATTTCAAGCCACCTCCAGGTATTTTTCCATCAGTTTTCGATATAAAGATTACAATTTTGTCACGCTTTACCGAGTTCTTCGATTTTGATCTGCAGAAATATCGTCTCTCCCTGAAACGGAAATCCGCCGGCGACAAAGCATTTACGGATTCCCCGAAATCTAGTCTCGTTTCATCGTCCCATCCGCCATTAACGCTCACTTTACGAGAAACAACTCCTCGGAGCTCAAACCAGATAGAGATAAACACTGGCGAATCTTTCGTTTCAATTCCTGCTCTTCGGTTTGAAGCTTTTCTTAATCCTTATCTCGACCCAGTACCCCAAACCCTACCCAGTTCTTGCCCTTTTCTCGAGTACGACCTGGCTGCAGGGTTTGGCGAGATCGGTGGCTTCAATGGAGGAAAAACTGGTTGCAACAGAAACATATTCGACATCGGAGAAGAGTTTCCTCAACTACCTCCGCCGCCTTCACCGCCGTCACTGAAAAAAGAAATGCAACCTGCGTTGCCGCTGTATCTGCCATTGACCGAGGAAGAAAGAAACGAGGGAGAAAAACTGTTATTTTCAACGCCATTCGCGGTGTCGCCGAATCAAAATGAAGAAGGGAATATTTGTGAGATTGGCTCTAAACAGATTGATGATCTCTACGATATGTTCGGCATCGGTAAAGGGTCTTTCCATGACGAGGACTTGGATGAACTGTGGTTAGCTCTCATGGCTTGATCTCCTGCTGAAGTCTAGCTTTGATCTTGACATTGTTGGGTTTTCGGTCACCATTTTAGACATTCTGTGCTAAAGTTACAGATCAATATCGTCTACTGGATGGAAGATCACAGAGACTAAAGTAGATTTAAAATATTTTAGAAAAGGGTAAATGAATCTACTTCGAATTGAAGCGTTTTGCATGTAATTTCATCACTTTTTTTATCCTTCCCCATTCGTGTAACACAAAAATTAGGATTCTAATTTATAAATCACATCCATTGCTGTGGAAGCTTACAGTTTGCTCATTTCTCCATCAATGAAGGCTTCTCTTTACTTCTCTGATTTAAAATATTAAATTTATTGTAAACTAAGTGCTCCTAGTCGTCAATCCGTTGTAGTCTAGTTGGTCAGGATACTCGGCTCTCACCCGAGAGACCCGGGTTCAAGTCCCGGCAACGGAATTTTCGTTTTTTTTTGGACCGGTTTATTGGCTTTTTACTTCTAGCTCACCGGTTTTATTGGGGTCTTAAAGTTGCTGGGATTCAAACAAGTAACTGAACCGAATGTTGGGCTATGTTTATATATTTTTTGAATATTTATATTAGACTTCTTACCAAATACCAATCAAATCGATCAAAAGTGACTGAACCAAAGCTTTGGGCTAGGTTTGGTTTATTTTATGGAAAATCATTTCGTAACCCAACCGTGGGTAACTCAAACTTCTGATCCCATTTTCCCCTTTCCTTGTTTTAAAATTGTGGTAAAAACCAAATTGGACTAAACATATATGTCCTTGCCAAATATCAATTTAAATTGACACATGAGGCTCTGACCGAGTATAAACTTGGTTATGCGCAATGAAAACAACCAAGAATCTAAATTGAACAAAATAAACCAAAAATTAGACTTGGATTGATTCAATTATGAGTGGAAACAAAACTAATTCCACTCCTAAAAAGCACGGGAATATTAGAGAAGACACTAGCACATAAATTATGTAATGAATTTGTAATTATAATATAAATTATACATTAAACGAAATACCTATTGATTATTTTACACTAAAAGAATATTTAACAAACGGTTTTTGAAAAGCAGATTGCGAAAGATTCATAATATAGGGCATAGGGAGGTAAAAAAGGAAATGGTTCAAATAAAAGGCAAAAAGCTGAAACTGATGGGTGTTGTTGGAATCAGCTTCTTTATTTATTTATTTTTTGAAGTTGATGAAGCTTAGACTTCCATTTTCTCCGATGATATGATGTCACCCACTCACGAATTTCCATATTCCAAGAATGAAAAAAGCTATTTTGATAAAATGGTTTTCAAAAACTATTTTCTCATAAACCAAATCTAAGAATTTCATTAGTTACCAAATGTTTCCAGGAAATGGATACACTGTTTTGGAGAGCAGGTGGCATTGGTAGTAGGAAAAAGCTTCTCTCTTTCTCTCTCTAGAATTAGGGTTCCTCACCATGTTGAAGATAGCCGCCCGTAGTCTCTCTCATCCTGCAATCGTAGAGTTTCAAACAATGATTTCTAAGCAGTTCTTATGTTAAAGAGAAGAGTGTGTTGAATTTACAGTATCGTACCCATTGCTCTTCTGCAGACGGAGAGAAGAACCACCACGACAGCCAGAGCAGCCACCGCCCCTACAATGATGGCCACCGTCTTCCCCACTTGATCCTCATCCGAAGAATCTAATCCACAGTTTCCAAAACCCAAGACCAGAAAACCCTAATCAGGATCGTTCATCAGCTCTTTTCTCTCTTGTTTTTCATCTCATTTCAGGGAGTTTTCAGCTAGTAAAAGCGTGGTGGAATCTGATTCGTATCATCAGAATCTTTAGTCTGTTTAATGGGATATCTTCTTAATGGCAAAGTAATGCTACTTCGGAGGCTAATAATGACACACTTAGAGTTAAAATAGAGCTTATATGCTATGATTAAGACCATCAACTATTTTAGCATATGATTGGGACTCATTATAAAAAATTAATGAAAGCATGGGGGTGACATGCATAAAAGGGTAGGAATGATACAATATGGTGGAAAATGTAGGCGCCTAAAAGAAAGAACTAAAGGGGAGAGACCATGCACCCCCTTGATGTTTTTCTGTCTGAAAAGATTTTACTAGTTGACCATTTGGCTTCCATAGTTTTTCTTTAAGATAGCTCTCTCTCTCTCTCTCTCTCCTCTCAGTAAAGCGGTCAATCTGGTTTAAACTAAAGAGAAAAGGGTTTAGCTTTGTGGTTTTAAAGTTGGCCACAGAGCTTGAATTGTCCTAATACTTAAAAGCTAAGCAAGAAACAAGGTGACAAAAGAGACCACCTCGTTTTCCTCTAATTTTCTTACTCTTCATCTTTCCTTCCTTAGTGCCTCAACTTCAGAACCCTAAGAGTTTTGTAGAATTTCCCTGAACTGGACAACTAGAAGTTAATCTCAATGGGAGTTCGAGATTAGAATTACCCTGAATTGATCATTAAAAAAGTAAAAGGAGGGAGAAGAATTCAGAGTTAAGAAAAGAAAAATAAAAATACCTGAAGAAGAATAATAATAGCCAGAAGCCCAGTACCGAGCGTAGCACTGTCCCAAAAAAACATCAGCGGCGGCGGCCGATCCACACAAAGACTTGCACTTTCCGACAGCGTCGGCCAAACAAGCCGAACAATCAGCCTCACTCATGTCCCCCAGACACTGGCCATACCCTTGAACCAAACCAGAACTGCTAACCCTAAATCCACGCCCAGTTTCTATGTCAGCAAGAACATCATCTCTTCGCCTGAAAAACTCCACATCCCCGCTCATGCTTTTGCTGCACTTTTTGTACCTAAGACTCGTATCGAGCTTACCCAGAAAGTCAATATGTTCGTATCTAACGAAACACCCTTCAAGCTGTAGGGCACCGCCGTAAGAATATGGACAAACCAGAACCACTTGGTTGACTGCGTTGCCTATGCATTTTGAGCATTCGACTGTGTCGAGATCTCCCCTGCACTGGTACAGACCGTAAATGGAAGAGTCGGAGTCCTGCGAGGTTCCGTTTCCGATGGAGAAACTGTTGTAAATGGCTTGCGAAGAAGAGCTGACGACCGATGACATGAAAGAGTTGAAGTTTGCTTGAAAGGGTGTGTTGGGTTGGTATTTTTCTTGGGAACAGCCGGCGTAGATGAAGGTGTGAGCTTTGGAGGAGTGGGCATGGCGGCTGAGAGAGAGGAGGAGGAGGAGAAGAAGAAGAAGAAGAGGGTAGAACGAAGAGAGAGATGGGCGGAGAATCGATTTGGAGGTGGAGTTTAATTGAAGATTTCTTTGCATTTTCTCTCTCTTGGTTTGCTTCTGCTCTGGTTTTGTTCTTCTTTATGCTTCAGTTCTCTGTTGGAGAAGCCATTACCAACCCTCGAGGTGGCTTTAAGATTTTACTATCATTAGTTTTAATAGAAATCTCTTGTTTGGTCTGGTGAATCAGACCGAACCAACCCGGCAATTTTACTTTCTGAAAAATGTAACATTAAAGGAATTAAATTGAACGACTTTCAATTATGCTCGACTAGATTCTGGTTTGGGTTTCTATACCCACAAATCAAAATAATTTTGATCTTAAATGAATCGGTTATTTTCAGGAGGCATTGAAAACGAGCAAGGATGAGTGAGGAACAAGAAGAGAAACGTTAGGGTCCACTCCGACATGGGCTGTTGCGGCGGTCTGCACTGTGATCGTTGCCATTTCCCTCGCCGTCGAGCGGATCATTCATTATGCCGGAAAATACCTCAAGAAGAAGAATCAGAAGCCTCTTTTCGAAGCCTTTCTCAAAATCAAGGAAGGTCTCTGCCGTGTCAGATCTCTCCTCTTGCTTTTTATGTCGCTCGATTCCCGTGAACTATAGCTGGTTTTGAAAAGGGTATTTGTTATTTTTTTGTGTTGTTTTCAGAATTGTTGCTTTTGGGGTTCATATCCCTTCTTCTCACGGTATTTCAGAGCACCATTACTAAGATCTGCGTTCCTGAGGGTTTGACTCATAGTATGCTCCCTTGCGAGCTTAATAAAAATGGTGAAGGGGAAGAAGAGTTTTCTTCAAATTCTACTTCTGGTTCATCAACGGTTCACCAACTTCAAACTCTCTTCGTTTCGAGCATTTCTGGTACCACCCGACGTCTTCTCTCTGAAGTTGCTTCGTCTCAGATCAGTTACTGTGCCCATAAGGTGATTAATATCCAGCCCATATGATTTATGCCATGAATATTACAAAGTAAAATTCTGATTCTTTGTTCTATCTCAATAGTAAAATTCTGATTCTTTGTTCTATCTCAACTTTGAGGTGTATCTACTCACTCTTATTCGAATAATCACAACTAATTATCACAATATAGAGAAACTCCTCTCATTACAAATGTTTATTATATGCTACATCTCGAAGAAGCCTTCCTTAAACTAGCGAACCACTCAAAACAATATAGTCTTGGTTAATCATAATTTTTCAGCATTTGATGTATGTATGGGCATGGTCTCGTCTTCACTAAGGGATGCATTTTGTGAATCACTAAGGGAGATATTTCTTCATAATTGCTCGAGATAATCTTATGAAATTGATGTATAGAACTTATAAATTTATAATTCAACATTGTGATAGAGACTATATTGTAACTAGTGATTACTTAGTAGATGTTAGTGGAAGTTTATAGAGGTTAACTTAAGAAATTCATAATAGATTGGGGATTCATAGAATGAGATATCACCCAGGAAGTATGGGGAGCGGAGGATGAGACCCTCGAAGATCTCAATGTGTACGTTTTCTTACGTTGTAGTGTTGAATAAAAAATATGATTTTTCTTGATCCTATCACATTGTTGTAGTCTTACTCTGACCCATTTTATCTTGAGAAATCTGGTGTTTTGATCATGAAATATGCAATGGTTACTTCAATAGAATTTTTTGTTGAGCTCTTAATGGTTTTCCTCTCTAGATGACCTTTTACCACCAATAACAATTCCGAAACTGAAATTTTGTTTAGTGTTGATTTAGGCCGGTAGTGATAACTGTATATATAATACATCTTTCTTTAGAATACGGCGCCTTTGTTATTACTGGAAGCTTTGCACCATCTGCGCATCTTTATATTCATTCTCGCAAGTGTCCATGTGAGCTTTTGTGTTTGACCGTCATATTTGGCGGAGCAAGGGTATGTCATGAAAAATTATCAATTGTCTTAAAATCTCAAGTTTGTGGGTGAAAAATTAACATTCTTCTTCACATGTAGGCCATTTTCTTTTTTTGTTTGATCATTACTTATTGGTTTCTTTAATGAGATTTTTTTTTGCTTTTGATGAAGATCGAAATTACAACCTCTAGCTTTGATACGATGACAAATTATCAAATGTCTCAAAAATTCGAATTTGTGGATGAAGGATAATTTCGTCTTTTATATTTTATCCAACATGTCATTCATATTCCTTCACTAGTTTTTTTACCTTAACGTATTTGACTTGTTAGTATCTAATTTAGCTGCATCTTGATGACTTAGATACGTCAATGGAAGCGCTGGGAGGATTCCATCGCAAAAGAGAACTACGATACTGAAGAAAGTATGAATTTTTAGTGTATAAAAGTTGTTTATTTAAGTCTCCTTGGATATGAAAAAATCTTATGGAAAATTAATGATACCACAGTATGTCGTTGTGTTTCTGGATATGTTTGATTTCATAGATTTTGAATAGGAAAGAAAGGTAAAAGAGACATGAACAATTGAAATTTAGTTTTTTGGTTATTTGTTCGGCTACTTGTCTTCATTTCAAGACAATCAACCAATTATTGATATTTGGGATTATATCAAATTCACCATTGCTAAGTGGGTTGGTTGATCTTAGTGATACGAGATTTTAATATATCTTATCTGATTGGAGAAAAATTGTTTTAAATTGATTGTTTTTATTTGCATTTTCTTGAATGAAGTCATCTCCATCTTTTTTCGCATTTGATTTTTACCAAAATATTTTTTTTCTTATAAAAAATGCATTTTTGGTTGATAGATTTTTCTTTTTTTTTTGCAGTTTTTGAGTCAAAGGTCACCAACGTTCATCAGCAATACTTTTATCAAAGATCATTTTTGGGGTTTTGGTAAAAACTCAGTTCTTTGTGGTTGGCTGGTAAGTTCTCATGTTGACAACACTGATGATATTACATAGCTCATTTTATGACATTATTTTTGTCCCTAAAACATTTAAAGAGTTTCTCTTAAGGATTAAAAATATGTATACCTCTGAACGGTAAATCAGTCAATAAATAATTTGGAATTTGATAAATGTTTAATTCAATACTATACTTTTTAACTTGATTTTCTACTAATGTCCCCTGCATGATTCCTTTGTGAAGCAATTTAATAATTCGGTGACTAAAATCGATTAAATGATGTTACAACTAGGTTTCATCATGGTGAGGAAAGAGACTGTTTTGCGGTGCTAATTAATGTTATACTAGTCCATATATTTGCTTCTGACCTGTTCTGCAATTTAGACTCATTGCAGGGGAAATCCCAAGTTTAACTTTCACAAATACATGATACAAGCGCTCAAAGATGATTTTAAAAAAGTCGTCGGGATATGGCAAGTTCAACTTTGGAATATTTGTCCATCTTGAAGTTTCTTCTGTTAACAAAGGAACTTTATTTTGTTTCAATTGGTATCTTTGGATTTTTGTGGTTGTCTTCATGCTCCTCAATATTAACGGTAAGAAACTTGCTCGATTAATTTTTAGTTTCTATATATGATTTCTCCAGTAAACTGATACCGTAATCGTAATGTAATTATAATCGCCTTATTCCCTAAGTGCTCATTAAAAGGACAATAAATCAACCAAATGGATTTTTTTTCTTACACAATAATTTGATGTAATCTTGTCATGACTACTTTTGTGTAGGGTGGGACTCGGGGTTGGTTTTTGTTTTTTGAAAAAAATTGATCTGATTCGGTAAGCCAGTTTTTTTTTTTTTTNAATTAGAGCACGTGATTACCCAATTAGCCCACGAGGTTGCTGAGAAGCATGCAGCCATCGAGGGCGAACTAGTTGTCCGAACCTCGGACGGTCACTTTTGGTTTCATGGCCCCCGTATAGTCCTCTACTTGATCCACTTTATTCTTTTTCAAAATGCTTTTGAGATTGGATTTTCTTCTGGATATGGGTGGGCAGAAGATTCTAGACTCTTTGGTAGCAACTGCATTATGATAGATAAATCGAACATTGCCCTACTAGCTTTTATTACTTCAGGTTCAATACGGATTCGACTGGTGCATAATGGGACAAGTGCGTTTTATCGTTTCGAGGTTTATAATCGGGTAAACATGGAATGTTTTTTCTTAAAAGCCTTCATTTAGCTCACATAGAATGTCATGTGCAATTTTTCTTATTTTCAATTTCTTTTTTCTAGAGTGATTGTTCAAGTTCTTTGTAGTTACAGCACTCTTCCACTATATGCGATTAGGGGTGGGCGGATCCGGTCCGATCCGACCGATTAGGTATTCGGTTGAATAATATGTAATTTAATCCGACGTTCGGATCGTTATCGGATCGGATTGGCTATCGGATTCGAAGTCAATCCGATCCAATCCGAACGTCGGATTCTCCAAATCTGATTAAATATCCCCAAATTTTTGAATTGGGGTTTCAAGCTTTCAATCGTGTATTCGTGTTTGCGCAATCTCGTCCCCTCATTCGCGACGACGAACAACCGATGACGAATAACCTCCTCCGACGAACTCCGACGACGAACAACCGGGCGTATCGACGACTTACCCCGACTCCGAACCCCGACGACGAACAGCCAGCGCACTCCAACAAAGTCAGAACGACGAACACCCGAGGCCTTCCGCTGCTTCTGCCTCCGCTGCATCTTCTGCCTCCACTGCCTCTGCCTCTGGCCCTCATCCGCTGCATCCTCTGCCTTCTGCCCTCCGCTGCTTCTGCTTCTACTGACACTCTCGGAATTAATTAATTTAAGTATAAAATATTTTTGTTTCATAATTGTTATCGGATTTGGATCAGTTTTAGACTTTTAGTTATCAGATTTGGATCCTTCTTTCTCTGAAAAATACTCTCTGTCTCTGTCTCTGCCTCAGCCTCAGAAATTTGATGCTCAGCTCGAGATTGGTTGACTGATCCAATCCGATCCGATAATTTGAAATGGATTCAGATCGGATCGGATTCGGATGAAGTTTTGGAGCCAATCCGATCGGATCGAAAACTCCAATCCGACAACATTCGGATCAGGTTAGATCGGCATCAATCCGATCCAATCCGATCCGTTGCCCACCCCTATATGCGATTGTCACGCAGGTAACTTGAATAAAAAACTTGTTGTCTTTTACCAAAAGATTTACATGAGATTGATATTGTATGCGTTGAAGATGGGGAGTTCATTCAAGAAAGTGATATTTCAGGAACACGTCCAAACCGGCATTGCTGGTTGGGCTCAGAAAGCGAAGAAGAAGCAAGGACAGAAAGCCGCCATTGATGGGTTGGCTCAAGAGCAGTTCAAGGAGGGTTCCCATGTCGGGATTCAGCTCGGTAATTTCTTGCGTATGGAGGAGATTCAGCGGTTTCCGGGCGAAATGACACAGCAATTTCCCGGTAAGGATAGCAGAAAGTATACAGATTAGAGATTGGTTTCTTATGAATCTCGTTCTTTTTCTGATCTCCAAGAAGAGATCAGAAAATTAGTTGTAGGCAGTAGAAGTTGTAGGCAGCAGAATATTTGATTGGTATTAAATATTAATTGTTGCATATTCATTTAATTCATTAAGAAAATATTTTTTTGCCTATATGTTTCATTTGTTTTATGTGATTTTGAAGTTAAAATTTAAGATAATTCTAAAATTATTTTTTTATTATATACGCTTACTCGTGTGACTCGTAATTGCTATAACAAATAATTAATTATAGGTTATATGTTGATATATTAATTGTACTTTTAATAAATTAAGAGTAAAAACAAATTTTTGGACTTGAGTTTTCAAAAAATAAGCTAAATCAGGCATGAGTTTTCGGAAAACAAAATTTGGGCTCGTCGAACGCAAGAATTCATGCCTCATTCGTCCGAGTGAGGCATGATCAGACGAATGAGGCACGAAATTTTTGCATCATTCGTCTGATCATTGCCTCATTCGTCCGATCGGTGCCTCACTCAGATGCATCATTCGTCTGAGCGAGACAAGTTATGCGTCCAATAGCACGAAAAAACTATAAAGTTGGCTTTCTTTTTCATGGAAAATTACACCATCGAAAAACAATTCTATATGTGCTATGATGGCTGGTAGCTCGAGCAACTTGTGGTTAGAAGCGACAAATAACGAGGAAGTTGAAGCAGAAGAAAGTGAAGCAAATATGAATTATGTTTACGAACCTAATACACATGTCCCTCATTTGCAACCTTTTGACAGAGGATATGATGTAGATGTTCAATCTTCTTCAAATGAGGCAAATATGATGACTTTGAATACGCCACCTGAATCAGACGAGGAAGATGCAACCGAAGTTTTGAGCTTGCCAGCGGTGGCCGAGAGCAAGCTTTATCTCGATAAAATGTACCCATCTGTTAAAGATTTGAAAGATGAAATAACGAAGAATGCATTATCAAATGGATATGAGATCACTTTCAAAAGTAACGATCAAAAGAGACTTAACAACAATATGTATAGACGGATGTCAACGACGCCTTCATGCTTCAAAGATGCATGGAGAAGAAACAATCCAAATTAAAACTTTCGTTGATAGTCATACTTGCATTCGAGTATTGGAAAATCGACTTGCATCGGCAAAATGAGTGGTAGCCATATATCTTGACAGGTTCAAGAGTCAGCCTATATGGTAAATCTCATCTATAATGAAGACGGTACGTAAAAATCACAATGTTATCATAACTTCAGGTATTGCAATTAACAGTCGCCTAGAAACGCGACCAATGTAGGATTTGGAAAAAAATAATTTCAATTTCTTCGACAATATGGAGATGAGCTCCTGAGGTCCAACCCTTGTAGCAGGATAGGCACAGGTGAATGAGCTGTCTGTGAGTTTGAACGAATATATGTATGTCTTTTTGTATGCGTGAGGGCAATTGTCGAATTCGCCAGACCAGTCTTATGTTTGGATGGTTGTCACTTGAAAGGTGCATGTCCCGACCATCTTGTAACGGCCGTCGGTATTGACTCTCACAATGGACTCTATCATATTGCATATGCAGTAGTGGAGTCGGAGTGCAGAGATTCATGGAGTTGGTTTCTCGAACAGCTAAGATAAGATGTTAACAGTTCAACCGAATTTGGGTGGATTGTAATATGAGATAGACAGAAAGGACTTGTCAATGCAGTTCAAGAGAAGCTTGGTGATGCAGAGCATAAATTTTGTCTCAGACATCTATATGCCAATTTCCAGAAAAGCTTCTGTGGACAAGTATACAAACAGTTTTTATGGAACGCTTCACATGCCTCGACCGAACCCGAGTTCGAACGCCATATGACACGGTTGCACCGAACCCGTTGGCTACTGAATATTTAAGAGCTATTCCAAAAGAAACATGAGCAACACATGTTTTCTCGTCGAACTCAAAATGTGAAATGAGTTTGAATAATCTGAGGGAGTCATTCAACAACGTTATTCTCGCAGCTAGAGACAAACACATCATCACAATGTTGAAAATGATACGTAAATCTATAGTTGTTCGTATTGTAAAAAGACACGAGACGATGCTTCAAAGTTCGGATATGCTATGCCGAAAAATAAGGAAAATCTTACATCAAGCGACCTGAGAGGCGAAGAATCGGAGTGCCGTGTTTTCAGGAAATGCCATGTATGAAGTGCGGTAGGAGTGAGCATAATAAGAAATCATGTCCCGGAAGAGCCTCCACCTCAGACGCTTGACGATCTGCCGCTGAGGAAGACATGTTCATGGGCTTCAACGTATGTACACAAGAGTCACAAAATAATCCATGAGAATCAGTGTCGCAACCCGTCTAAAATCCATAACCTCGTAAAAGGTGGCCAACTTGGCTGAGATGGATAAGTCGATAGTATTATAATGTTGAAGAAAAAATATGTTCATTACAAATTGAAACATACAATAATAATATAACGAAAAAAAAGTACAATAACAATGAAAAAGCAACTAAAAAATACCACAATCTGGTGATGGCTGTGGAGGATCCTAGTAACTGGGAGAAACTCAAAACATCACGGCCGTATCCAGCGTGCGCCGCATCTCGTCTACTGTGTGCTCAATCTTGTTTATCCTCTGCATCTGCTCGACATGATAACTGTCCATCCGCTGCATCTGCATGGTATGAAACAGCTGCATCTGCTCAATCATAAAAGTCAACGTTGACTCATGGTACGAGGGCTGCGACATCTGACTAACGGAATGTCCTGGCATCCCACTAAAAGACGACTTGACAACAGCATAGAGAGGAGTGGACATTTGAGTAAAATCCAGCGGATCATCCTGAGAGGGAAGATCAACGTCTGGATCGAAGTGCATCCGGGCGGCTGCTGTGTCTTTTTTGTTGACCCACGTATCGCCCAACTCTATCAAACTCATCCTCTCAAGTTGACGATGATCGAAAGCATCTTGGATCCGAGGCACTGTCATCACCTCACCACGAGGAATCGCTCCACATAGTATGGATATGAGTTTTGTAATCAAAACTTCATACGAAAAGTTTTTCTTAACTCATTTGTGAATCTTGCCCATATGACGCAAAATTAAATATCTCGGGTTAAACCGGGTTCCAGTATAAAGACATACATAATATATAAGTTTATATGAGTTACCAGCTCGCGATGTCCGTCCCTGTGAAGAATCGTGTGAGATATCATATTCTGAATCACCCGAACTACCACGTTGAGTTCGTTCGCTTTCGGCTTCATCAAGAATCTATTCGACTATTTGACGCCCGAATTTGTCTAAAAAATGATAATCCGGCCGTCTGTACAATACAAGGTGCGGCCTGAGCGGAGTTGTAATACATCTCGCCTTGCTCATCCTCGGACTCATCTGCATAATCGATAATTTAGTTGATGTGCTCTGAAATGTTCTTGAATTACCGCTGCCCGTAGATACTACGAGGTTCGCGTAAAACAGCCGCACTAATCGCTCTGCTGATGAGCCTGATAACTCAAAAATACCGACCAACCCGATGTCAGTAGTCATCTGCCGAATCCTCAAGCCTTTAAATGCTGCGAATACAACTGGTCTGGGAGGTATGACTGACCGTACCGAGAAGACTTCGTTAAACATTCTCTTGTTTGCAATGGAACGAAATTCGTCACGACGTGCTTCTACTGACAACGGCGAATCAGGAACCCGAGGACGGTCTCCAACGTCCGAAGGCTGAGATGATCTCTCATCATCGTCGTGATGCTGTCCAATGATTCTAATGCGTTTTCCATGAACGGAATTCATTTTTGCAAAAAAAAAAATGAAATTTTTGACAGAGTTTCACTATGATTTCAGAAAGGTAAAAAATGAAAAAAAAAACAATGCAAATTTATAGTTTTTGGACCTATCGGACGCATACCATGCCTCACTCGAACGAAATAATGCGTCAGACTGAGGCCGATCAGACGAATGAGGGAAGAAATTTGTGCCTCATTCGTTCGATCGTACCTCACTCGGACGAGTGAGGCAAGAATTCTTACCTCTGACGAGCCCAAATTTTGTTTTTCGAAAACTCATGCCCGATTTAGCCTATTTTTTGAAAACTCAGGCCTAAAATTTATTTTTATTCATAAATTAATTATGATTTGATATGTTGACTTGAAAAATAATAGAAGATAAGAAAATAGTTGTTAAAATTTATTTTAATATGACTCGAAAACATAACGACTTTGAAGCCAACTAGAATGCCAAAATCCACTAATAGAAGCTGACTTGAATAAAAAACCAATCAACAACTGAATTCTAATAGTTGGAACCGAATCAAAATTGGCTTGAATGGAAGTTTTAAAAAGTAATTTGACAAAAAGACGGTTTCAAGTTGGTGGTTGTGTCCACTCCTAAGGAGTAGGTGACAAAACTCATGGAAATTGACGGATTGGATCCGACCAAAATTTATGATATGTTGCTGGTCCAAAAATTTGAATAGCAAACTATATTGGTTCAGTCTTGTTTCTCAAAAAGATCGTACCGGCCTAGACTAAGTCTACTCCTAGATAATGCTGTTCTTGGATGGACAAATTTTTTTCTTTGATCCAAATGTGTATGAGTGCTATCTCATTGGATTAGTTACTCGAACATTTTTTCGTGAAGCAAAAATCTCAACGTCGAAGGCGCTCTACCTGGTAAGCCTGGAAATCTTCTACGGATCAAAATCTTAGGGAACAACATTCCAAGAAATTAGACATTCTCCTCCATTTTTTTAGATTTTCTAAGCCAATTTGATTTCAAACATTATCAATTATCATGGTTTATTCTTCGAGGATGGGTGTGTAGTTTGATCTGACCCTCTGCTTCCCTCTTGTTCAAATCTAAAGCTTTCAACAATGAGATAAGTGGTTTGTCCCCTTTGTCAATTTGCACATGTTTCTAACATATTCCAGTTATTGCCTTCAATTTTAAGCTGGTAAATTCTTGTTTATACACAAATTTTGAAATAAAAACTTGAAATTTGTAACAGTTAATAGAATTTTTAATTAAATGGTGGCGAACTGGAACTATGAATTACATTTATGATCTTTAATTGACCTTTAATTGACCGTTGTGTATATATTACATTTTATTTTTAGTTTTAATATTAACAACTACATGTGAGGTGATTAATTAAAGCCAATAACTACAATGATTACTCGTGGTTCAATCTGATAGGGTGTGTGGGACTGAGGGGCTGGATTGTTCTTGCTGGTTGTGGATGTTGCATGAATTGCAGGTATTCTGCTCTTTGACGGCTTTGAAGAGAGACATTTTTAGCGTTTCTTATTTTTTTATTTCTTTGTTTATTATATTCAAGCATTTTCTATATATGGCTCGATCATACTTGAATTTAGTTGACTGAAGAGAACCGTGAGATAAATTATTAACAGTTGGTGATTGGTCTCAATGCTAACTCTAGTTCCTTAATGATTTTTTGAATGGCAACATAGAACTAGGGTACTCTAAACCAAAGAATTGATACAATTTGAATGGGGTTCATGGACACACGTTCTCAGCATCTTTACTCTCCTACAAGTTTCTCGACAACCCAAATCAATATTTTGCAAATTCACTGCTCCTCAAGACAGTTGATCTCAGTTGCTCTGCTTTCAGTAGTCAAACAATGTTCTTTTTAGCCATGCAGATCAATTTTCTTTGCGGATGTCAGATATTTGGTTGCATGAGAATGGAGATTGGTTGCTGTGAAAACTTGGAACCTTACCTCCTGGTTTGATTACAGTGTAGGGGCTAACTTACTGTCCTGAGAAGTTACTTCTTTGAATCATTTTTCGTCATGATTTGTCCGGAAACCATAAATGACTGGAGATTTGACCTTAATGCAGAAAGGATACTGGACAAAGCTTACAATTTACAGTTTATAATTCGCTCTAATTTGAATTTAGTTTCATTGCATAAATAATAAAATATTAACAATGAAGAATGATCGTGCAAATATTGTATTTTGGAAAATGCAAACACTTCCCTCTTAGATTTGTGTCACGCAGGAATATATGGCAGCTCTTTCTGACTCTTCACCGAGAAGTATGTTGCGTAAAATGTTCAAATCGATCTACAAAATCGATCCACGACGAGTGTGTAGTTTAAGGATCGAAATCAGGGCATGCAGCATCATCTGCTGTGATCGAGAAAGATGACTCTAATGAATTAGAAGCCAAACGAAATAAAACACTAAAACTATCAATAGAGATGCCATTAAAAAGGGACCTATTTGTCCAAGTCTTCTTCAGTTCGGATTAGGGGCTAATCATTTTGATTCGGTTCAGTTTGGTGTTGGTGGGTGAACAAAAACCGGTTCACTTTCAAATTCTTAAACCAGAACCCAATCAATTGTCATCTTTGGTTTTCGGTCGGTGAACATTCTTTTTTTGGGTTTCGTCGATTTAATTTTCTCGATCCCTCAAATTGGGCTTCGGTTTGCAGTTTTAGCGTGGTTTAGGATCAAAGTTTTAATTTATTTTTCGTCAATTTTTACAAATATTCTCTCATGTCAGCCAACAACAAAAATTGCCACACTAACTAAAACCAAAGTAAAAGATCGTGCTCCCTAGTAACATATTTATGAATAATCTTGTCCTTATCCTACTATGAGAGTGATGTGTCATCACAAAAGGACCCTCACGGACTCGGTCCGATTTTGATCGTCGCATATAGTATTATAGTAAATATGATACTATTGTCCAATACTAGGCTCTTGGCTCTTCTTCCTCCACTTTACGAGTCTCCATCTTGAGAGACATTGCACTCGTTTGTTTGGTTATCGGTAATAGTCAACATCAACTCGTGAGAGATTCAAAACAACAAAAAATTTAGAGGTCAATTGTGACGCCACGAGATCAAATTAAGACCGGATATAAAAGTTGCTTGTTATTAAATCATGGTCGAGTCCATGAACGTGCCGTGATGACACGTAATAATGTGTTACAAAGAGGAGGAACTAGTCTTCGTTCTGCATAAATTCTTCCATGTCCTTGTACAGAACAAGGGCAGTAGAAGGAACAAAAAGCTCCACCGCATGACCACCTCCCTCGTAAAACTTGGCCACCACGTGCGCTTCACGTGCCTCTAGAAACTTGGCGAACTCCCTCTGCCGGTCCACCAGTGGGTCCCCGTCGTACCCTCTCACCAGACACCTCGCCAGCCGTTTGATCTTCTCGTTGTTTGATTCGCCCGCCATTGGATTGCAGTACTCGTGGTCGCGGTTTGACTTTGACTCCTCCGGCAACGCCAGCGACCACATCAGATCGGTCGCCGGCAGAGGAACCACCGGATCGTCGATCAGTTTTATCTCCGACGCAGTCCGCTGGGCCCCACCAAAGTAAGGCTGGTTAAATATCAGCCCTCTGATATTCAATGGCGAGAGATCCAAATCTAGTAATCGTAGTCCAGCCTGGTAGACCGTGTTGGCACCAGCGCTGCTCCCCATCAGAAAACAACGCGAGAAATCAGCGTTCTCGCTCAGCCAAAGATCGCAGCCATTGGTACTCAGCGCCTGATCGCGTAGCCACTGGATCGCCTCGACGGCGTCGTCATAGGCGGCCGGGAGACGGTGCTCGGGAGAGAGACGGTAGTCGACGGAGAGGATCAAGACCTGGAGATGGGACGCCATTTTAGAACAGGAATAGTGAAAAGGAGCCGAGTCGGCGCTGAAGAAGACGAAACCTCCGCCGTGAAAGTAGAGAATGAGAGGGATTTTCTGCGTCGGAGCAGGGTGTGGTCGGAAGAGACGGATGGAGGTCTTGTTGGCAGCGTTGAGAGGAATGTCTTTGCATATCGCCGTTTCCGCCCCCGAGGAAAGATCGACGGGACCAGTCGGAGGTATCTTGGCAACCGGGTTGAGGCGAGTGAGGGAGCCGTCGGGATTGAGCTTGATTTTGAGGAACTCGTAGGGATCCATTGACGACGACGGAGAAGAAGAAGAAGAAGATAGATCCGCCATTGACGAGAGCGGGATATATAGAGTCGGGACCCGGCGAAATGGAAAAGGCTCTTCCGCTTCGGGCATTAAGAAGTTTCTACGTGATCATCGCGTCATGCATGAGGTGGACAAAATGATCCAAATTTGTAAAATTAATAACAAGATTAGATATCTAAATTATGATTTCGATATTCCAAAGTGTAAAAATGATGAAGTTTCACCCGGAATCCGTCGTTATATCTTGCATTTAGAAAACAAATGAGAGATGATTAAAAGAAAACAAAAATTATTCATCATTTGGTGCTCTAACGGAGATGGCAATTTAGAAAGATTATAAACACAGATACACCATAATCATATATAATACAAAGTGAGTGGTTGAAATAATTAAAAAAGTGCAACGCTTTGTATCGCTCTATAAATTGCTACATTAAAAGCTCAACCACAGCCCGAGAACAAACATTTCACCCTATTTATTATTAACCTGATCAAGTCTATGAATAAACTCGATTCATATATTTATTTATATAGATTTTTGATGAAACGCTTCGCGTGGGTCGGGCTGGCCATGGCTTGCTCAGGCTATGGACTGCAGGTCGGTCTACGACTCAGCTCGAGTTACCGAAGCAAAAGAAAAAACACCAGAAATGCAGTGGGATCCGGCAAAAGACAGCATAATTTCCAGCAAAAGCACGGCTTACAATGCTAGATTTATTGGTCGTGTAGGTGATATATGCGTGAATGCATCGATAATCCTTTGATTGAAAATTTCAACCCGAACCAAACTTGGTCGAGAGCGAGTGTTCAAGGGACTAATTTCTCCTTTTGCCTGCTCATCTATGCATTAAGATTACCTGCAGATACAAAACACAGACTTGGACCTGCATAAGACAAAATAGGCTCTACAAAATCCTAAAAGCAAGCCTTAAATCAACACATGACTTGCGGTCTTAGTAACTTGGATAAACTGATAGTAACAATGCAAGTGCAGGTGGAGACTAATTCCTCCATTAAACACCGCATATTCACTGTAAACAAACATCTGGGCCCAACATAATGGTCTCCATTTACTGAAATAAAACGATAACTCATCTTCATGGCTTCATCAGATTATCCAACTCCCGTTTTTACAGTTTTCTACCAAGCAACCAAAATCAGGCACCAATCTGAAAAGGGTATGCATGAAATCTGAAAAGAGCTCATCTTGGTTCATGTTAATCTGATTCCAACTGGATACACATGTTAATCTAATAGTTAATGTTGTATAATGTCATTTCTTTGCCATTATCAAGACCCATGATTTCTCAGATTCAACAGCTTGCTCCAATACCAAGTTGCCAAAACTCAATAGATATTCAACAACAGTGCACTTTTCATAAATTGAAAACTATCTATTTACCTACATCTCCTTGGAGGCTTGCCCACCCCATTGGACGGAGGAGAGGGTGAAAATTCAAAAGGCAAATGGGGTGGCTCAGCCTCTCCGGCGAGCACAGCCACTATTTCCTTCATGGCCGGCCGCTTGTTGGGTGACTTCTGCAAACACAGCAATGCAATTGTGATACATAACAACGCCTGCTCCTTGTCCAGTGAGTGCATAGATGGATCAACAAGATCCAAAAGCTTGCCATTTCTAGCAAGCTGTTTAGCCCAAGAAATGAGGTTGGCTCTTTCGAATTCCGACATTGGGGAGGCCATTACTTGCAACGGCCTTCGACCTGAAATCAGGACTAAAAGAAGAACCCCAAAGCTGTAGACATCGCATTTCTCTGAGAGATGAGCTCCTCCGCCATATTCAGGAGCAATGTAACAGACGGTCCCTCGCATACTAGGCGTGCTGCTGATTCCACCGCTTTTGGGTATGTCTGTGGAAGTCCATTCATGGTTTTGATGATTTCTTCTTCCATTTCTTAAAAGCTCCCCACTTAATCCTTCAAGCCACCAATCAATGCTTCCTCGGCTACTTCTGCTCTTCTTCCTCTTCCTCTCTTGCTCCGCGTCTAAATTCAGCTCTCTCTTCTTCTTCTTCTTCGTGAGCTCTTCGCAGAACTCCTCTTTCCACCATTCTCTAGGCTTTCTAGCCTTCTCCTTCTTCCTGATTCTCTCCTCGTCCATGAAAGCCCACCAATCCAATCTCTTCTTGTGTTTCTTTCGCTCGAATTTCCTGCTTGTCCACGAATTCAAGCTTGGTGATGCGACGTATTCTGTTTTATGTCCTTCCTTTTTGATTTCGCTTCCAATCCACTCCATTACGTAGTCCTTGACTCTTCCAGATTCAGACCCATCAACCCCACTGTCTTGCTTCCACCACCAATCTCTTCCAGACCCACCCTTTTTCTTCCAAGCTAAATCCCTCTCCCCTTCAGCGCTCATCTTGTCAATTTCAGGCGACTCCTCTGAATCTATAATTCTAATAACGACACTTTCTGCAGTGTTCTCCTTAAATCCAGCAGTTAAACCACTATCTGCCTCCTCCAAGATAGATCCATTATCCTCCATAGCCTCTTTTTTAACCTTTTCCTGTTCCTCTTCCTTTTCCTCCAAGGGAGCATCATCCGTCTGCAACCTTGCAAGCCCAAAATCGCCAATCTTAGCCGAAAATTCACTGTCTAACAAAATGTTACTGGGCTTGATATCTCCGTGAATCACCGGAGGATCGCAACTGTGGTGGAGATAGCTCAAACCAGAGGCGATATTGCATGAGATGTCGAATCGCTTTTTCCAATTCATGAGCTCAGGGCACTTTTTATCGAACAATGCGTCTTGTAAGCTCCGATTGGGCATGAGCTCGTACACTAGTAATAGACGGCGGCGGTTCTTATCGGAAGAGAAGCCCAGAAGCGAAAGCGTGTTTGGGTTGTCGAGGGAGGAGCAGACAGCAAGCTCGTTATAAAACTCCCTCTCTCCCTGAAGAGATCCAGGGGAGTCCATTACCTTAACGGCGAGGGAAATTCCAGAGGGAAGAGTGGCTTCATAAACGGAGCCGAAGCCGCCGTGGCCGAGGCGGTTGGAGGGGGAAAAGAACCCAGTGGAACGGCGGAGGAGGGAGTAGGAGAATCGACGGGGCATCGCCTGAATCTGGGTGTTCTCCGATGGGGAAGTACGGTTTTTGGAGAATCTCCAGTAGATGAAGAAAGTAAGAGAGAAGAGAAGAGTAATGAGCAATGCCAAGCTTAGAGTGGGGGCGAGGATGATCGGAAGGCGACCAGGACTCGTCGTCGACGGTGGCTGTTGCGGTCGTGGAGGTGGAGTCGGCAGAGAATCCATGATCAGAGAAAAATGGGTTGGAGAGTAACTAGGAGGCGAAGGCTGGGAGCATCTGCGATGGAGAGGAAGCCATTGGAGATTCAACGGTTGAAACTCGGAAGAAAAAACGAAGAACAAATAAAAATGCTATTTTTACTCCACCATCAGCTCAACGCTATTCAGTTCGAGGGTTTGCTAATATGACAATCCCGTCAATTAAAACTACTTGCGATTGGCCGATAGAGAATCCAAGTGCCCACGTGGACTCTTCGCATTAGAGCGTGATGAACTCGCGTACTTTGCCTATCTTCCTAAGCTGAGTGAAACGGTGGAGCAATTATGAAGAGCGTAGTATGCGATCACGTGGTCTGGGAAAAGGTGGGGTCCAGATTTGCACAGCAATCACGCGGTCAGACGGCGCGTGAGACTAGTCTCTCTGGGTCGAGTACACGTCAGCAAAGGATAAATGAGGGTTTGACTAATAAAGAGCTCACAGGGCTGTGTTTGGCTGGGCAGTACTTTACTCGTTTTTTTGTGCGAATAATGTGAGTAGGCCAAACAAGGGACTTGTTGGTAAAGGGAGCTGACCGATTAATTATGGTTTTGAAGTAGTTTTTGGAGAATGATGTGACAGATCATATCAAACTTTATAATATACAGTTTAATAATTTAATAAATAAAAAAGGGTCTACAAGCTCAGACTCAGAGTGATATTATATTGTATATTATAGGTATTGACTAGGATTAAATCATACTATTAATGCAGTGTGACCAACGGCAACGATGAAGTAATGAAAGTCAACAAAATAAATAATTCACAAGTGACTCCACCACTAATTACATATCCTTCGTCACTAACCCGCTTAATTATTTCATAATCCAAGTAGCAAATAATCAAATTACATCAATTTCTCAAAATTAATCAAATAAATAGCTAAAACTGTGGAAAACATTCTATCAATTGCTAAAACTGTGGAACAGTTCAACTATTTTCTGCACGAATCAAGGAGAAGATATGATCCAACTGATGTTCTAACAAAGAAGAGTGATGTTATTTAAAGATCATAGAATAAGAAGTGATCATCACAGATTAAATGGGCAAATTAAGGAGACTGAGCTAAAGATTGGAATCTCACAAACCAGATGAGATTATGATCATTCTTGGACGTTGTTAACCGGAGTCGATGAGCTGCTCCTTCTGGAGTGGCTAGTAATAGTTCGACCAACGAACCGTCCAGCCTGGGTGAGGCCACTGCCAACCTGCCTGCTCCAGTGCCTAGCCCGACCCGACCAACGAGGCTGCTCCCTCCAATGCATCCATTGTGCTCCCAATAACCCCCTCTTCCTTCAGTTTCTTCTTAGCTTCCAGAATCTCCTTCCCTGCTTCTATAAAGCAGCCAACTGCTGCTGCTGGTTGAATTCATGATATAAGACCTGAGAATCCAATCATTTGATACCATATTTTCTCTGTGCTATCATTACTCTCTGTGGATAATCAAATAATAAAAACAAAAAGGAAAGCTTTTATAGAAACCAGGTTTGTACCTTGACTATTAGAGTCCCTCTATCCTATTTATCTTTTACTTTGAGGGTGTTGAGAGATGGTAGCAGCCTGGGTTCAATCTCTTTAGCAGTTTCAGCTTCCAGGTCAATCAAGGGTAACTTTACTATTCCCAGTCCCTTGTCTCGGCCTGTGTCTTTGTCAAAAACCTGTTTCACAAGTTTTTTATCTCTGTCATTGATGAACTTGAAAGAAATATATCTCCGCCCAGTAAAAATGCAACTACAACATGAGGCTGGAAAATCCACAAACCTGAATTTGAACGGATAGACAGAACATAAACTGCTAGATTAACAAAAGATGCTAAATGATTTTAACACTCTGCATACCCTCTATTTATGATAAACAAACTCAATTATAATACTAGAGCTACCCATTAACATATTATGCACATATAATATCAATCTCCGATATATATCCCTATTATATTCCAACATAAACATACAAAATATAAAACTGAATGGAACGTGATTGACCTTGAATAAATAGAAAAATTGAGTCAAGTGTGATTTGAGTGAATCAAAAAAGCAAAAGGAAGGAGGAGATCAAAGAAGTTCCAAACCTCAAGGAAAAGCGACTGAGTCTCTTTGTCTTCTACAATCATTTCAAACAACTGATTCCTAACAGGATTCAGGTTGTTTTCAACTACCTTTGTTTTAACTTTAACAATAGTAAATGAATGCACAGACTTCCATGTATTATTTAACCTCTAAGACAAGCACACAATCATCTCCCTTTATTATTTTCCAATCATCTCCATGTATTATTTAACCTCCAAGACAAGCGCACAATTTTATTATTATTTAGCGCACAGACCTATTGGTCAAAACTAGTTTGTCATTAAAAAAAGTATAAATAAAATTGTGTGCTTGTCTTAGACATTGCCTTCGAGTAAAATGTAATGCCATCTGTACAACCCTAGAATATGCTTAAAATACATACTACTTTCGTCATGCATACTCAAGTAAATTTTACCATTAGCAAATGAAACTCACAAAAGGGCAGTTGGTAGTTGTTTTCGTGTAGTAGTTCTTCTCAAAACAGAAAAAATAAATTAAATGCAAGTAAATATAATCTTTTTAGGATTTCTACATGGAAAAATAATTTGCAACTTTTTATTAAAATTTTGTAAGAGTACCTGCGATAATAGAGCAACAACAACAGCTGAAACGCAAGGGATCTCTTCAGCAAGTTGAAAGATAACACGAATAACAGTAAAAACTTGAAAATCTTTCAACTGTAACAAAAACATCATAAAAAAATCACATAATTTTCCGCCAATGCTAAATTTGATTTACCTAGCAAAAGGGAGAATATTGTTTTTCAACATTAACATATAAACAACGTTGAAAGAAAAAAAAATCATTAATGAAAAGACATAAGAAATTGAATTCAAACCTGGATGGGTATTGAAGCAACAAAAGCAGCCTCAACACCTAAAATGATGCTAGGATCACCACCCTATCTGAAATCAATATCCATTGTGATTAGACCTTTATTTAGAATTTGAACACGAATACCTGCAGTCATATACCAAGTTTAGAAACTTAAAAAATTGTACTGGAATTTGGAGATCAGGGACAAGCTTACCAATGAATCTATAAGCTTTGAAAAGTAATGGTTATTCCTATGGTCTTCAAGAAACATTTAGAAAATAAAATAATGGGGGTAAAGTGGTAGTCCTTGTTTTCTTATCATAAAAATATCTAATACATGTTGATAGGATCCATATTCACTCCAGTAGTACCTATCCTGCATGAATTAGGAGAAATAGTTCCATTGAGCTTGAGTCGGTGTGTTCTTCAAGAAAGAACAATTTAAGTCCCTGCAGCAAGCCATAGCATTATGAATCCAACTGGAATTCATCTCAACATCCATTTATCACTTAGCACGCTTGCTAAGTCCATTTACAGGGCTGAGCACCCTCACAGGTCTCTCTATTCTATTTCATCTCTCGCTTCAGATAGATCAAGTATGGAAGGGTGTCGCATTGAATTTCTATCACTTCTCTTTGAACAAGTCTTCCAAATTGGATGTTTATCAGAAATATTAAACTGACTTTCAATTCTTGGGACCATTACAAAGATATAACCCTAATATCTTCTCACAAAAATAATCTTGCTGAATTATGTGACAATAATAAGAGCATGTCATAGCTGGGAAACCTCTAAATTTGAGAGTATGATGACCAACAGAACTGTCATAGAAATATTTTCTTTGAAGTACCGGGAGAAGTCCCACATATACACAAGTGAAGGAGTGTTATTGAAACAAACCTTCAATTTTTGGCACCACATTACCAAGAGATAACTTGTTGAACTTCAATGAAGTAATCCCTGGAGAACGATATTCTTCCAATAATGGTTCAACAGACTCTTTTATCACCAATTCTGCTGCCTGCATACAGGAAAAACGGATCAAACTTTAACTTGTTTACTCTTCTTTATACAAATGTCCATAATTATTTCTACGTCCTAATTAGAAATCCATAACTATAGCAAGCAAAAAGTGGAGTATGAGTATGACGAGGTAAACAATATCCTTTTATAGGGGAAATTCCTCTTTCTCACGTTATTAGTGCAAGTTCAAGTCTTTCAAGTAAAAATAAAAAATGAAAACCAACTCACATCAGCAACAAATGGCCATAGCTTGCTCAAATGCTTGTTTAACCATTTCACCTGGAAATAAATCAAATAGTAGGAATGAATTAAGGTTGATGTATAGCAAAAACTAGACAAAGTTACGATTTTTGTGAACCATGTAATCTGTGATACAAAGAATGATACAAAGAATAGTTCACTGTGGTAAAGCAACTATTTGTTTACAAATTGATTAGAAGATTTGGTCATATACAATAATTATGTCAAGGTTACACATGCCGTGGGTTACATTAAAATGTCTAGGTTTCATGGTGATTAGTTTGCAAAGAAAATAATAATAATAATGAAAAAAAAAAATTTAATGTTCTCTTCATTCTCATTACTGTTTGAGAAGTTGATTACACATCAGTATATTCAGAACAAATTTAGTGATCGATGCCATTATATGACATTTGTCGATGTAAAGTGTTTAAGGAGAAAATGAACAAATTAAAGATGAAAAAATAAACCTGTTCATAAACAGGAAAAAATCCAATCAACGAAATTACCACCATATAATTTCTTTTAAATATTCTCTATTGAGTGTGCCAAGAAGTTTTATATCAACGGTGTCAAATAGTATAAAAAGGCAACAAGAATCAGTAATAGAAGAGGAAATGACTAAAACTACACATTCCAATAGTATTCACATCAATACAAAAAGTCGATCATTTCTTACATAGAAATAATGGGATCCTTTTGAGAAAAGGTACCAAGGGGAGGACAGGCACCCATTATAAACTTTTAAATTAAAAAGAAAACGAGGATGCTGATCAATAAGTTCAATATTACAATCATAAGAAAATCATTTTTTCATATTTTTTTATGTAAAGCACTTACCAAAGGATGGCCCATTATGCAGAAAGGTAGTAATGAGAAACCTGATGGAGATTTTGCTTTTCATGTTACAATTCAGTACCTTGTACCTCACTTGGTAGCACTTTACTCTACTAACAACCGGTTAAAACCAAATCAGAACACTCGATTGAGAGTCAACACATAGGGGTTTCCACCCTTTGATATCACGATTTTATTCCAATAATTCCATTATAGGGATCCGAACCATGCACCTCTCTCAGCGACGGAGAGGTGCAAGGGTTTGAATCCATTCATGTGAAATTATATGATCTGAACCTTTGTCAGAGGTTTCAACCCCTCAGTATTGTGACTTTTTGTTTAAGGTTTCTGACTGGATGCTAGACAGATGTTGTGCTACTAAGTGAAGCACGAGACCAGGATGAGAAACATGTTTACGATGAAAAGTAGACAGATCCATGGATTGATGCAGAATATTTTCTATCATATAAACCAAAGGATTCAACACAATCTCCTAATTTTTACATTTTTTTGCACAAAAAAATATTCATAATTTGAATAACCATGTTTATTTCTAGTAGAATAAGTCCTCAATTTGTTATCACGTGAAAATCAGAATGTCATCTTCTGATTCAAAGAAGAGGATTCTCCAAACTTCTCATGTGAATCATATTTACCAGCTCAACATGAAAACAACAGCAAGTTAAGAACTCACCATTGCCATTTAGAGTAGTCGAGTTTTAGAACATAAATACATTAAATTTATCCTGTACCATGTGATTTTCTAAACATCTTTAATAAACCAATACACGCTTGCTCAGAAGTTTTCTCATTAGTTTTGAAACAAAAGTACACAAATTTAACTATTGGACTATCTAATTCCTGGTCCAAACGAGAGGGAAGACCAGGGATGTTGAATTCCTTATCATGATTTCATTGGAATAATATTTGTAATTAGAATATGGAGTCTCCCGTGGATTAAAAAGGTCCTACGAAAATTTTTCTAACCTTGGAATCTAAAGCTCGCAGACCATCAAGAAATCACTTTCCAAAACTTTGATCTACGCCCAAAATTCTTACATCCCACTAATATCTTGAACTAAAATTAAACTCAGTCCAATACCTCAGGAAACTGCTCGAAATTCTTCCATAACAAATAATCTCAAACTCTATTTCAGCAATGGTGAGTAATACTTCCATCGTATTAATAAATATATAACTAGCTATTTCTTTTGAACAATGGTGATTTGGTGCTATTAACCCTTCCCCGACTAACTTGTACATCAAATAATGAGAAGCTATTTCTTTCGGACAATGGTGATTCGACATCACCTGCCACCAACACTTCCCCAACTAACTTGTACGCCAGCTTTTAAAATTCAAAGATTTTGAACGTATGTACATTTAAGATTATCGCTTGGAAAAACCATGAAGTTATACCACGTCAATCAAAGTTTAAGAGATTGTTGAAATAGAAGTGCTCATTTAGAGGAAATCAATCCGTCAAAACTCCTTTGAGTCCCGAAATAATGAAACACCACGGCTAGCTCTAAAGTTGATTATTTGGATATCTTTCAAACACATTCCCATATTATTTAAAAACAGAAACAGTTAATTGCCAGTTAAGAAAATAAATGCACTTTACAAGCTTCTTGCAAAAATTTCACCAAGCCAACAGCAAATGGAAGTCTCACAAACAACCAGACATTGAACAGAACCGACACAGATTTGTACAGAATCATCTACCCACACAGATACGCACCTTTGCAACTCGCTTGGTGCTTCGATACCTCGTCATATGTTTCCATCCGACCATCTATGTAATCCCAAAGATCACTCCCATTAACATTCCCGATATCAGACCCGTTTTTGGGTTTTCCAACACAATTCAGGCCGCGAAAACTCAATAAAGGACCATCAGCGATCTAAAATCACATAGAAAAACACATCATTAACTAATCAATCAACTGCAATTCCAAAACAAAAACTCCAAAACACTCACCACGGAACTAACGGAGAAGCAATAACGAGGACCATGGATTAATGACGAAACAGAAGACAAAATCAAAGCAAGTCAGCCTCCGACTTTGGAAATCAAACAAAAATGCGTAGGATTAAATAAAATGTTAACTCATTTCCCCAAATTGGTTTCTTTGCAGAAACGGTCTATTTTTCTCTAACGCCCGTTTCTTTTCCATTTTTTTTCCCAACCCTTCCCACATTCATCTTGTTCGCAGTTCTCTGCTGCCTGCTCGCCGTCGGCCTCGCCTGTTATCCCTTGCCCTCGCCCCTTCTTGATGGCTTTCTTGTCCAAATTTCTGATGGAACTGCTCTGCAAGCTCTTCACAAGAGAAAGAGCCGATTTTTCGTCCCCTTTTGGCCAGCACTTGGAACTCTAGGCTCCGTTGAACACGAGATTATATTAACATGACAGTTATCATAATGAATCATATATAAAGGACACGTCATCACTAAACTTAAAATGTATACAGAACTCCTTCAAACTGTAAAAATTAATATTAATTAACTATATACATACACGTTAATAGTGTTTCTGACACTAATTTGATTAGTTGAACATGCACACGTTCTCCTAAGGTTGTCGACCGCTCCAATGGCTCAAACATGTATTTGGTGGGTAATTTTTAGAAGGGTAATATTGATGCAATTTGTCACGTGAAAATAATTACAATTCGATCTATTGTCGGTAAAAACTCACCTCATATTACTCACATCGATTTAGATAAAAAAAGTTCTTCAGCCTATCTAATACAACATGTTTTAGACTATAAACTCAATAGTAAATTTTCGAAGATTTTAACTCAAATCAGACAATATTGTATTTAGAGCATTAGAAGATGTTACAAGACTGCTCTTTTTTTTTTAAACATTTCCAAAATATTCGACACAAAATTATTTATCATTGCCGCATGAATTGCATAATCACTTATAAAAGGTGTAACTTTAAGTTAATTTTTTAATTATACATTTGAACTAAGTTTTTAGTTGGCACCATAGTTATAACACGGTAGTAGCATGAAGCAAATATAAAGAAAAAGTTGGAATAACTTTAATTTAAATAATTTATAAGTTGCATGCATGTGATTGGTGTACTTATTTGTGAACTAATTACAATAAATAATAAATAGCTGATTTGCACCGATCAACAAAATACAAGGAGATGGAGCATCTTTAATTAGAATATCCATTAATGACTCTCATCTTGCTTAACAAAAAGCCTAGAAGTCGGAATTTCAAAGAAACATGTAAAATCTGAATGTGTCCGCACTGAATTTTTGTGGACTTAAATGACAATGTGTTTGATATGATCATAAAAACATAATTCTAGGCGATATGAACAACAAAGTGATTATCACAAAACAACAAATTAAGTGGGGTAGCTCCTTGTGGACGCAGATAAAAGTCTTTTATCTCTAGCCTACTGAGTTATCGTGACTTACCTCTTCACAAACTGTCAGGCCGGAGTGTAAAGGGTTCTGAGGACGAGAAATTTCGCATTTTGGTAACAAAACAACAAACTAAGAAAAGAATATAAGTACAAAAATATTATAATAAAGCTAGGAATTAGTTGCATCATAGCACTAGAACTTACCTTCTTGAATACAAGTTGCCCAATCTGAATCACTAAAAGCCTCATAATTCTAAGGAGTTGTTGAATAAAAAAGACTTTGTGTTGGAGTATTTATCAAATACTTCAAAACTCAATAAGTTGTTGAAACGTGATTAGTTCGAGGTCACATTATATTTGGCCAAATGTAAGTAAGATATGATAATTTTTCGACCAACTGCCTATGTACAATAGTAGGGTTGAAACCTACTAAAATTTCAATTTTTCTATTCGGTGCAAGATAAATTTATTATTTTTTGGTCCAGTTTAAGTGTACGGTGTTGGGCTCTCGGTTTTCGGTGTCCGGTCGATAATCGTTTCGTTTTTAGTATT
The DNA here is from genome assembly GCA_003255005.1 of Begonia fuchsioides. Taxonomy (NCBI): domain Eukaryota; kingdom Viridiplantae; phylum Streptophyta; class Magnoliopsida; order Cucurbitales; family Begoniaceae; genus Begonia; species Begonia fuchsioides. Next base: position 67,123 of record QAOC01024128.1, read on the forward strand.
GGGTCGGCAATTGAAAGTAACTTTTTAAGGTTTACTTATCCTTTTTAAGATCCGTGAAGTTACTATATTGTCACAACTACAACATAAACCGAAATAGTTTTCACTTTGAAGGGACTTTTTTGAATTGATTCATCCACAAAGGATAGTTTATTCTTTTCATTTAAAGACACTGACGTGATTATTTTTCATGCATTATAATTAGATTCTTGAAAAGTAAGTGTAGCTCAATTCTAATCTTGGATCATTACTATTGTGCAGACAGTAAAAATTTCCCAAAGAATCAAAGATAATCATGGGATTTTGAATCTTAACATCACCTTCAAGATTTCGTGTTTTATCTCTGACCCTTATGCATCTCTAGCAATCAGCGAACTTATAATTGTGAGTTAAGCATATTACCTAAATTCTTAGAGGATTGATTATTACTTCGAACCATGCCGAAGATGAAGAGAAATGTGAAATCCCCTCTAATCTGATACTCAAAATGCATTTGCCATCAGTTATGATTTAAATTTTAAGGATTAAGTTCACTTAATACCATGACCCTTTATAGTGCTTTCATAAACCATCTCGAGCAAATATTTTTGACACCCAACTCTTTCAATCATTCAATATCAGAACTATAAAATTTAACGGTTGGAGAGATTGTGTGTGAGAGAGAGATAGAGAGAGTGAAAAATGCGTTAAAAATTTGTTAAAATGGACGTGTTGTTTGAGAGATTGAATGGTTGGAGGTGTTTGTGTCAAAAATATTTGTTCCAGATGTTCATGAAAACATTGTAAAATTTAAGGGTATTGAATGAACTTAACCCAAATTTGATAAGAAATCGTACAAATAAAACTATAAAATAAATGAAAACATTATAGAGTTTCAGGGTATTGAATGAACTTAACCCAAATTTGATTAGAAATACTACAAATAAAACAATAAAATAAATATCATAGCTAGTAATTCGTAATGGAATTCGAACATGCAACAATAATGAGATAACTCAATTAATCAAATGCTTAAACTTGATAACAAACTCGGAAGGCAAAATTGCTAAGAAAACATGATTTTTGTAAGGGTTAAATATTTGGTAGAATAGTACAAATAAACCTATAAAATGCGAAAAACAGATGAAAAGTGTTCCGGCGTGATGTTGTTTTAGATGATCGTGTCAATTAAGCATGAATTATTTTAATACAAGGCTTGATGAGTGTCCTCATTTGAAGGGAAAAGTCCACGTTTTTAAAGGTTTTTAGTACAGTTGGAGTTCCACTGCAGAAAGAACATGCTAGCACACACCACAGCTAGGGTTTCAAGCTTTACACGAAGCTTTATTTCTCTGTGTGAGAGAGAGAGAGAGAGATGTTATATTGTGGTTTGTTGCCTCGAAAAGGAGCTTCGTCTTCTTTTTTTAGAGAAGATGAGTGCAGGTGAGATACTGAGTGAGTAATGAATGCTGAGCTATGCATCTATGGAGACTGGACAGCCATTAAAGGAGAAAGAGGTAAAGCCCATACTCTTCTATCCACGAATACTTCCCCACTTTGTATTCTCTCTCCTCCACCCTACTTTCTATCCTTCTCTCTAAAACCAGACTCTAAAAAACGACACCAACTGCTTCTGTCTTGTTGGTCCTCGTTTACAGTGTTCAGCGATGTCGATATGCTTGTAAACCAAACACAGGACGAATTAACGTTGCAATATAGAACAACAGTAACCCTGGTCTCTCTCTCTCTCTCTCTCTCTCTCTCTCTCTCTCTCTCTCAGGGAAGCAGAGAATTATGTGGACTGGTGTTTGGAGAGATTAAATAACGCAAACTAGGGAAAGTTTAACATTATTCTTCTACCAAAGTTTGATCATTATTGCGTGACATAATTCATAATTTGACAAATTACATTTGACCGAGAAGAGAAGTTACTAAAGAGTCGAGAGTTTCCTCAGCACATGAGCTCAGTTCGCTAATATGGAGGGCGATTTGTAAGCAAGAATGCTTCGGAAGGTAATTCACATGAGTTTAGAAGATTCTGATGAACGCCATGGAATAGAGAAGCGCTTGGATCTATTAAATCTACCAGCTGCTGCCCTTTTCCGGCGGGATTGCTCGTTTGGATTGTCATCGGCGGTTCATCTTCCTCGATTGGAAGCCTTTCGTACGCAGCGTTTCCAAAGGTAGCCGCCATTATAACAACCGTGGTGGAAGCTAAAAGTGGTCCGACGACACACCCTCCGACAACTCGCCCTTGTCCTCCTGCCAAATACACAGCTAGTCCGGAGGCCTCGGCAGGAGCCGGCGGCGGCAGAAACGATCCTGACAGAGAAAGAATGTCGAATTCACCGCGTAACGTAACAGCTGGCTGTCGTAAAGTGACGTCGCTTACTGTTCCACCTCCGCTCAAAATACAAACCCCCCGCTGTCTTCTGCGAGCGAAATCTGACAACGTCTCCACCACGTCGGACCCGGCAGCGATCTCCATGACGTGCGATCGGAGAGCGTTTTCACTGTCGCGCGTGATTACGATGGGCGGCTTAGGTTTATTCTTGGAACCAGCCGGTCGGCCGCGTGATCTTTTGATGATCTCCCCGTCCCCGGCGTCACTTCCACCGAGCTCTTTGCTCTCGCCACCGGCATATTTCTGGTCGCAGTAATTCTGGAGGGGGTTTTCAAATTGGTGGTAGGGATACAGATGGAGATCTTTGGAGAGAAAAGGCGGCGGAAGCGATCCGCCGTTTGCGGTGGTTTGCTCCATCAGAGTCAACACCGAGAGAAGAAAATTCGTAGAGAGAAAAGCGAGAGAAAGGGTTTCTGATTTTCCTCGCATTAGATTTGGAAGGCGATGAGTAAATATAACAAGCCTTCAACGGCTAATCTTGTGTTCTTGAGGTTGGCCTTGGTTTTTTAGGGATAAACCAAGAGTCAAGACGGCATGGCCTGGCTCCGCTTAAGATCCGTTATAATACGGATCGGATCCTGGCTTCCATTTCTCTCTGACGTGTTATTAAACGGGTCATTACTAGTACCTGACCCGGTTGAGAATGATTCGGGTAATAAGTGCTGCAGGGATGCTGACGTGTAGATAGTTGAGGTGGCTCTTCCCCGCTCGTTCCCACTCTACCTTATCACCAACCCTCCAATTCTCCACGCGCTTTCTCCACGCGCCTATCTTCCAATCCTGTTTCATTGACCCCGTCAATTTTAGAAACCTCACCCAACCATTCTATTTCCATATTATGTATATATATTACAGTCGTTACATGCCTAATTTTCTAATTATATAGTTTTGATTACTTAAAAGTACATATTTGGGATTTTAAATCATCCTTTTTCATGTTGCATCGATTATGATTTTTCATCTCAAATTCGACGAGTGTATATCTTCTCTTTTGTTTAATTCAATTTAATCTCTAGTTTTTTTGTCCCAAATTCGACGAGTTTAATAATGAGACCGCAACCCTTTTCAAGTATGATTTAAACGCCCAATTCAATAGCAAATCTTATCCCTGTCTTAATTCCACTGCGTTCAATTAATGCATAGACATTTCGGTTGTCAACCCCGGTACATATCATGTTCAATGACCAAGCATGTACCACACAATTATCTTCTTATAAGAAGATAATACGTTTGCCCATATGACTTTATAGTTTGATTATTTTATCTCATGCGACATTCGTCAATTGGTACAGTTAATAGGTTAATTAGAAATAGTTAAAAGGAATTATCAATTGCATAGCTTAATTGTTTCACGTCAATGTATAGGAATTAAGACGTAGAGTTAGAGAATCAACTATCACTAATATTTTCTTAAATATATTGTTTTTTTACTTGAGTTCGCATTTAATTTTTAGGTATCACTCATTAACTTCCAAATAAATACTGTGCAGTCAACTATATAGATAGAGTTATTAATGTAGGTACTCCAGCTTGCAATCTGTCTTTACTTCAAGAAATTCATTTACTTACTATGAGTATCAACTATAACACAGAAATCTAAGGTGAACCGAACAAATATGAAAGATATTTGACTAGAACTGATCATATTTTCTCATATTCAATAGAAACAATTAATAAAAATAATAATAGATGTTGGTCATGGCATCATCATCGTCCTAAATTCATCAAAATCTACGAACTCATCCCCATTTTTATCCACCCCTTTGATCATAAGCATGCACTCTTCCATACTGCACTGCTCACACCCAAGCTGGAGAAGAACTCTCTGCAACTCCTTTGCAGATATCAACCCATTTCTGTCTTCGTCGAAAATCAGAAAAGCATCCATTAAACTACCATTTCTGTGCTCTTCGTCCCCCTTACTGCTCACTAGCTCCATGAATTCCGCCAAATCTAGAAAGCCATCTCCATCTCTGTCTATTTCTCTCACCATTCCTCGGGCTTCTTCGAAAGCTTTCTGTTCGTCGTACTTTCCCAGGCGTAATAGCACTTGGCTGAGCTCGTCAATGGAAATCTTCCCATCCCCATTTGAGTCGAAGACCTTGAAAACTTGCACGAATTGGGTCTCGAATTCCATAGCTGGGAAACTCGAGCTCAACGCATCGAAACTAAAGGGTAGTTTTTTGTTTTGCTTCTTTTTCATCCATCCTTCGAGCTTTCCTGAGGATCTCAGATGTTGCATAAGGGTTGTGATCCTTCTGCAGAAACTTTTAGACATTTTGAGAGAGAGAAAACAGTGGAGGTTTAAGAGGATTGTTTTTCTGCTGAATAAATGACTGGATAATCTATATCTGTAACAAGACGAGAGAGAGAGAGAGAGAGGAACAAGTCAAGCCATTGTAATGGATGCCAGCCGATTTGAATAATGAAGAATGAAAAAGATGGAAATGTGCAGGCGGAGTCGTCGTTTTCAAAACTACTTTTAGGGTTTTAGTTCTTCTTGAGCTCTCCGCAACTGGTGGAGATGACTCGTCCATAATAGCAGTCACACAAAATCAGTTCAATTACTTGACTGATCTGGACTCATTTGTTGACTCTGGTCAATTTTTTTCTATTAATTATAATAAATTATTAGCAGTGTACAGAAACCAATTAATTTTTTTTGCTCTATAAATTGTTATTGTGATATATAAGTGAGTGTACATTGGGATGGGAAATCCAACCGATCGACGGGTCTTGATCTAACCCACAGTCTTAAGGTCAAGTCAGTGAAAAGTTAATTTTTTTTTTTCTTTTAGGTCTATTTCAAATATTGATAAACGGGCTCGAGTTTAATTTTAGTTATTTTAGTCAATTTAAAGAAATCAATTCAATCTAATAAATAATACTAAATTATTATTTATTTTTCAATGTTGTTATTAAATATAGTAGAAAAAAGAGTATAAATAATTTTTGGGCCTTAGTTTTCATAAAATAAGCGAAATCGAACCTGAGTTTTCGGAAAACAAAATTCGGGCTCGTCAGACGCATAAAATTCGTTCGATATGCGTCCGATATTCGTCCGAGTGAGGCATGATCGGACGAATGAGGCAATAAATTTTTGCTTCATTCGTCCGATATGCGTCCGATAGCCCGAAAAAACTATAAATTTAACATTCTTTCTCATTGAAAATCACACTTCAGAAATATAGTTATATATTTGCTATAATGGCTGGTAGCTCGAGCAACTGGTGGTTAGAAACGATGAATAACGAGGAAGATGAAGATGAGGCAGAAGAAAGTGAATCAAATATGAATTGGGTTTACGAACCTAATACACATGTCCCACATTTGCAACCTTTTGATGGTAGATATGATGTAGATGTTCAATCTTCCTCATATTGAGCAAATATGATGACTTTGACTACGCCACCTGAATTAGACGAGAAAGATGCTACCGAAGTTTTGAGCTTGCCAACGGCGGCCGAGAGCGAGCTTTATCTCGGTAAAATGTACATGATGAAATAACGAACAATGCATTATTAAATGGATATTGAATAACTTTTAAAAAAAAGCGATCTAAATATACTAACATCAATATGTATAGATGGATGTCCATGACGCCTTCATGCTTCAAAGATGCATGGGGAAGAAACAATTCAAATTAAAACTTTCGTTGATAGTCATATTTGCGCTCGAGTATTAGAAAATCGACTTGCATCGGCAAAATGAGTGGCAGCCACATATCTCGATAGGTTCAAGAGTCAGCCTATGTGGCAAATGTCATCTATTATTGAGACGGTACGTAAATATCACAATGTTATCATAACTTCAGGTATTGCAATTAATAGTCGCCTAGAAGCGCAACGTTTGAATGAAGGATTTGGCGAAGAACAATTTCAATTTCTTCGACAATATGGAGATGAGCTCCTGAGGTCCAACCCTGGTAGCAGGATAGACATACAGTCAAAAGTATTGTACGGCACAGGTGAATGAGCTGTGTTTGAGTTTGAACGAATATATGTATGTCTATTTGCATGGGTGAGGGCAGTTGTCGAATTCGCCAGACCAGTCTTATGTTTGGATAGTTGTCACTTGAAAGGTGCATGTCCCGCCCATCTTCTAACGGCCGTCGGTATTGACTCTCACAATGAACTATATCTTATTGCATATGCAGTAGTGGAGTCAGAGTGCAAAGATTCATGGAGTTGGTTTCTCGAACAGCTAAGACAAGATGTTAACAGTTCAACCAGATTTGGGTGCATTGTAATATCAAACAGACAGAAAGGATTTGTCAATGCAGTTCAAGAGAAGCTTGGTGATGGAGAACATAGATTTTGTCACAAACAACTATATGCCAATTTCCAGAAAATCTTTCGTGGACAAGTATACAAACAGTTTTTATGGAACGTTTCACATGCCTCAACTGAACCCAAGTTCGAACGTCATATGACACGGTTGCACCGTCATAACCCGTTGGCTGCTGAATATTTAAGAGTTATTTCAAAAGAAACATGGGCAGCACAATGTCTTCTCGTCGAACTCAAAATATGAAATGAGTTTCAATAATCCGAGCGAGTCATTCAACAACGTTATTCGCGCAGCTAGAGACAAACACATCATCACAATGTTGGAAATGATACGTAAATCTATAGTTGTTCGTATTGTGAAAAGACACGAGACGATGCTTCAAAGTTCGGATATGCTATGCCCAAGAATAAGGTCTATCGTCAATATGGGAACTCAGAATTGCAACTGTTATAGATGAGAACTGACTGAGGTTCTTTGTGTAAATGTTATCTCCGCTATGTAGGGGCGAGCCAATCGATCAATACGTACACTAATACTATCATCGAGAGACGTACCTGAGGATGTATTCATACTACATTGCAATGACTGCTGAACGTGAGATGTGGCCGTCAAATCCTGGAAGATATGATATATTGATACCACCAGCAGTTAGGAGGCAGACCTGATCGACCGAAAAAAAAGAACAAAAGACGTCAATGAGACCCAACGTAGCAGCACTTCCATAAGTCGAACTGACACCGTGCAATGTGGTATGTGCGGTAGGAGTGGGCATAATAAGAAATCATGTCCCGGAAGAGCCTCCACCTCAGCCGCTCGACGATCTGCCGCTGAGGAAGACATGTTCATGGGCTTCAACGTTGGCACACAAGAGTCACAAAATAACCCACGAGAATCAGTGCCGGAACCCGTCCAAAATCCAGAACCATGTAGAAGGTGGCCAGCCTGGCTGTTAAGTCTCGAAAAGACTTAATATTCATGTAGTTTTAGTGGTTAAATTACTAGGAATCTATAATAATTTAATTGGAAATAAGCGGGATTTTTAAGGATAATGTTGTAGCGATGCCACAAAATCAATAACGCTGTTTTTACGAGATTTTACCCGATATTTCGTATATTTTGTATTATCACAAGATTTTTGTTTCCATGCAATTACAGAAGATTAATTAAGATAAAGGCTGGAAGAATCACGAAAAAGAAAAAAGAATCAACTCTAAATCATATTTAGAAACAAGAATATCTTTGAAGATTTGAAAATCTTTCCTAATCTCAACTACTTTCCAAACTTATCTAAATCTTCCTCCAAATCGCAACCGTCTCTCAGATCTGCTGAAGCCGCACGAAGTTTACTTAAGGAAAGGTGAATATCACGAATTGGGTGTGTAGAATTGGAGAACGAGATTCACGATCAAGCTTCGGGCATAAATCAAAAGAAGAGGTTCACGGCGGCTGGGGAACAAGGCTGTGAGAACAACGGCTTTCGACGACGAGGACCAAAATTCTCTCCCTTTGCTTTTCGTTTTAATTTCCGTGAATTATATGAACTCGTGATAGTTAGTTTAGAACTATTTCGTTTGAGTTAAAATTAAGATTTTTCATACATTGATTTGCTTAATGAAATTGCATGCTATCTTTTAGAACTCGTTTTAATAAGTGTTTAAATATCTTTGCTTTGCTGTGATTATCCCTCGAGCAATCACGATAATACGCTCTTGCGTGTTTGCTAAGTGTTAAACTTGAAAATTATAGGTTTGTATTGATATCATTTAGGGCAACACGACAATACGTCCTTGCGTGTTGCTAAGACGTGTATTAAAATCATTAGGTGGTTAAATCGAGTGACACGGTTTAGCTAGGAGTGTTTTCATCATGTTTATTCCAACCTAGTGCGGTCAAATCGAACTTGTTCTTAAACCCAACCCTAGAGGCAACGCTAGCCCCGATTTATTAGTGTTCGGACCGGAACTAACTGATGTTGTGACTAATGCTGCAGCACCCACCGAAGGCAGTTCAAGTAAATCAATTTACGTAAAGTCCTAGTCGAGATTCTTACGAATTCTCAATTCGACCACCAACTTTACTTTTCTGCTTAATCTAGGTTATTAATTAGATACTTAAGTAAATATAAAAATCAAATCTTTAATGTTATTCTTTATTTTTTATGATATTTTGCAATTTATTCTATAAATTAGAGATTTGACTTGTCTTCGTGGGATCAATATTTTTATTACTACGTTGTGACACGTGCACTTGCATTTTAGCGATTACATTTTCAAGCAACACTGGCCGAGATGGACAAGACAATAATATTATAAATGTATTATAATGTTGAAGAAAAAATATGTTCATTACAAATTTAAAAAAAAAGTACAATGATTTTCTAAAGAAAAAAAAAGTACAATAATAATGATAAAGTAACTAAAAATCGCTACAATCTGGTAGGGGCTGTGGAGGATCCTGGTCAAAAGGAGAAACTCGAAACATCCCGGCCGTATCCAGCGTCTGCCGCATCTCGTCCACTGTGTGCTCAATCCTGTCTATCTGCTACATATGCTTGGCATGATAACTGTCCATCCGCTGCATCTGTTCGGCATGATAACTGTCCATCCGCTGCATCTGCATGGTATGAAACATGTTCATCTGCTCCATCATAAGCGTCAACGTTGGCTCATGATACGATGTATGCGACATCTAACTACTAGAATGGTCGGAAGGTCGTGACATCTCACTCATTAAAGGTGTAGAAGGTCATGACATCCCACCAAAAGACGGCTCTGCCATGTCAGCATAGGGAGCAGTGAGCATCTGGGTAAAATCCAACGAATCATCCTGAGCTGGAAGATCAACGTCCGGATCGAAGTGCATTTGGGCAGCTCCTGTGTCTCTCTTGTCTACTCACGTATCGCCCACCTCTATCAAACTCATCATCCCAAGTTGACGACGATCGAAAGCATCATGGACCCGGGGCTCCCTCATCACCTCACCCCGAGGAATCCGTCAACATAGTACGAAAATGAGTTTTGTAATCAAAACTCTGTACATGAGGTTTTTCTTAACCTCCTATGAATCTCACCCATATGACGGAATATTAAATATCTCGGGTTGAACCGGGTTCTAGTATAAAGTCAATACATAATATATAAGTCCATATGAGTTACCAGTTCGCGATGTCCGTCCCTTGGAAGAATCGTGTGAGATATCATGTTCTGGATCACCCGAACTACCACGTTAAGCTCGTTCGACTTCGGCTTCATCAAAGAATTTGCTCGACTATCTGAGGCCATTTTTATCCTCAAAAAAGATAATTCAGCTACTTGTACAATACACGGAGCGCCCTGAGTGGAGTTGTAATGCATCTTGCATTGGCCATCCTCAGACTCCTCTGAATAATCAATAATTATGTTGATGTGCTCCAGTGTAATCAACAGATCTCTCACAAACATAAATGTCCTTCCATTACCGCTGTCCGCTGAAATCACAAGGTTCGCATAAAAGAGCCACACTAATCGCTCAGCTGAAGGGCCTGATAACTCAAACATCCCGACCAAACCAATGTCAACAGCCATCTGTCGAATCCTCAGGCCTTCAAATGCTGAGAATATAACTGGTCTAGGAGGTATGACCGACCGTAACGAGAAGACTTCGTCAAACATCCTCTCGGTTGCAAGGGAACGAAATTCGCCACGACGTCCTCCTACCGACAAAGGCGAATCAGAAACTCCAACTTCCGAGGGCTGAGACGATCTCTCATCATCGTCGCGGTGCTGTCCGACGATCTGATGCGTTTTCCACGACCGAAGTTCATTTTTGTAAAAATATGAAAATTTTGGCAGAGTTTTGCTAAGACTTCCAAAAGGTAAAACAAATAGGAAACTCAGACCAAATTTATAAATTTTGGGCCGATCGGTCGCATGATTGTCTCACTCGGACGAAAGAATGCGTCCGAGTGAGGCATGATTGGACGTATATCGGACAAATGAGACAAGAATTTCTTACCTCATTAGTTCGATCATGCCTCACTCGGACAAATACCGGACGAATATCAGACAAATGAGGCAGAATTTCATGCGTCCGACGAGCCCAAAATTTATTTTTTGAAAACTCAGGCCCAATTTTGCCTATTTTCCAAAAACTTAGGCCCGAAATTTGTTTTTACTTTAGAAAAAAATATTTAGTTTTTATTTATTTTGAAAATTTTAAATTAAAAATATTAGAAAAATCAAATTAAAATACATATTTCTGTAATTAAATTATATCAATGAAAATAAATTGAAAGACCTACGATTTTAGGTCAGTTCAGAAAATTGATTTTGGATTTAAGGTTAAGTTTGAGTTCCAAACCCCAACTTAAAATCAAATAGGTCGGTTTAGCCTATATATTTAGGCGATTGGTCAGACGATCCATGATGGTGTTGAGTAGCGAGAGTAGTTTCAATGAGTATTACGAGACATTTTCTGCTTGATAATTTAAAGTAAATGTGTCTTGGTTAGAGAAATGGAGATCTTATTATGAGATTAATTGTTGGCATTTTTCATGTTTCATGATGTTTGATCGGGGTGAGCATGTATGTTGGAGTAAATGGAAACAGCTTCATTTATATAGAGTTTTCCTCGTAAGAAGACAACAAATACAGCAACGTCTAAGATGTGAAGTCTAAAGATGCATGAGGTAAAAAAATCCTTTTGTCCAACCAAGAAAATGCAAGGGCATGATATTCCAAAGAGCAAAGCCCATCTCCAATCCTACCACCAACGATCCACTCTACACTAGTAGGGCATGCTCCGACAACAGATCCCGACTTGACCCGTTTCAAACGAGTTAAAATGGGTCAGGTAATGAGTGAAATTTTTCCGGCACGGGTCAGTTATTGGTTAATCTCGTGGGTTGCGGGTTGGTGATGATCCGACCCGTGGAACCCACAAGTCCTCTCATTTTAATAATTTCATTTAAATTATTATTCATTTATTTTCGTATAGTTTAGTTTGTAATTTGTTTACTTTGTAAAATTATTGCTAGTACCTCTTTAACACACCATGAAAAAGAAGAAGAATAAGTTTAGCCGACGATTATCGAGACAACTCTAGCTTATGTTTATTTATTTTGGAATTGTGTCGGTTTGAAATTGTTGGATTAATGGTGTTGAATTAGAATTTTTGAATTTTTTGCTGGTTGGGTAATTTGATTTTATTTTAAAATTTTAAATGTTAGCGTTCGTATTGTATGATAGATTATTTTATTTATTTGCAATATGTTCATCGATTACATGAATTTGTGATTTAGTTGGTAAACTAGTTTATAACTTAATTTGTGATAATAGTTTACACTTTAAAAATGGTCTTTTGGACTCTAATTAATTTTTTTACAGTTTATGTATACCAACAATGTGGTTTAATAGTTTTTAATTTTTTGGATATGGTATATATTTTTATTTTTTTTAATTGTAAAGCGAAATCCGAATTGTTAACAATCAAATTGGAAAAAAATACTCGGATTATTTTTTAGCGGACCCGTTATGTTAATGGGGTGGCTGATTTTTGTCAAGACCCGACACAGTAGTGTGTGGGCACGACCGACACAATTCGAATGGGTTAGGTCGGCTTTGGGTCTGTCAAAATATGTAAAAAAAAGTTAATGGGTCGGCTGGGTTTGATGGGTTTGTGTTGCGGGTCAATTGCCCAAAGATTTGAAACGCGATTAACCGACCCGCGGTTTTCATAAACGACCCTAGGGCTCCCTGCTCAGCCACTCTTTCTTCTCTGCGAGTCTTCGTCTCTCGCTGCAGAGTATCCCGCAGCCCCCACTCGCACACCTCAGCCCGCCCAGCCCCCACTCCCGAGGCTCAGGCACTCGTCGTCGCGTCTTCATAGGCCATAGCCCTACTCTTCGTCGAAGAAATTGTTGTTGGATTTCCAGAAGAATTGTGCGTTATAACTGAGAACTGAGAAGAAATGGAGTTTCTTTTTGTAATGAATTTTTAATTTTATTTTAAACTAACCCGATGACCAACTAATACCGCCCCGAACAAGACCGGGTGAGTATGGTGGGTTTGGTTACACTGGATAACCTGATCCGTTCGGGTTACCGATTGTAACCTCCAATTAGTGGGTCCGTTCTCCGTTGGGATTGAAACTCAATCCGACCCATGCCCACCCTACTACTCTCCACTCTCCAGGTAGCGTTTATTTATTTCTCTTTCTTCCCCTCAAAATTTTTCGTCTTCGTGTTTTCCTGGATTGGAATCTGGGTTGTATTGGTTTGAATAATCGGTGAATTTGTAAGTTTTTCTTTGCACTTTCCATGAATAACTTCATTTCCTCATATCTAAGGCTTCTGTTTTATCCTTGTTAGTGCTCCCGATTCAAGGTTCTTCTGCCGATTCTTCGAAGATAAAGAAAATTGCTATTCATCTAATGCTATTCTTTCGTGGGTTTGGGTTATCTCTAAAAATATGGCGGCCTATGCTTGTAATTTGTTGGGTATTCACTTCACCAGTCGGAGTACGACCTACCAAAATTTCAGGAAATGCAGCCGGCAAAAACACAGAACATTAGGCGTTAGTAAGCCCCGTTTTCAAACAGCATTAGCTGTTTCTAATTTGGAAGAAGGTGAAAAGCCAGAAACTGAAAAGGATAAGTCAAAATTTTGCTGGGTAGAGGTTGGCTCTCGGATATCAGATGACCAGAAAGAAGCAATATCCCAACTCCCTCCGAAAATGAGCAAAAGGTGTAAGGCTGTAATGAAGCAGATTATCTGTTTATCTCCTCAAAAAGGTAGTTTGCCAGATTTGTTGGCCTTTTGGGTTAAGGTAATGAAGCCTGAAAGAAATCACTGGCTCTCAGTTCTTAAAGAACTAAAGCGCTTAAATCATCCGCTCTACCTTGAGGTACTTAGTTTATTCTGAGTTTCAGTCATTGCTAGCTAGTTGGAGTCATACTTATATTTTCTGAATTGGTGAAATGCATCTACTCGCTGATAGTAAATTGTTTTCATTTTCTTGGATATTTTGGGGCATTAGATAACTTTTGTTGATTAGAAGTTGGAAGTGATGAATGAAAAACTCTGTTTTAGTCAATATTTGTTTTGTTGAAGTAGTGATTCAGGTTTCCTTCTTTGAGTTCTTTTTTTTTAAATAGCTTCTTTTACTAACAATTCTTCAAAGCTGATATAGAAAAGGGGAATTGCTGCATTTGAATAACACACTGAAATGCTCGTTTTTGTTAATTACGCCGAAAGTTTCAGCACTGTTAGCAGGAATCTAGTAAGGTTAGAAAATTTGAGATCTTATTGAATAGCTGGATGGATGGTTAAACTTTTTTACATTTCTTGATCTATGGTCGGGTTTAGCATACATATTTACTGGTCGAGAAGCCAAGATCTTATTGATTAGCTAGAGTACTTTCTATGAGCATTATAAGACGGATATGTGACATTATCAACATTCCTTGAGGTATGATTTGGGTTAGCATAAAATCTAGTGTAAATATTTCTTGGTTGGAGAATTTTTATCTTATTAGGATGGATGTTTGACATTTTTATATTTCCTGATCTATGATCTGCTGCTTCATTTTTTTTTTAGTTTAATATTCAATTGGAATAAATGCAAATAGCTTCATGTATCTCTCATCATCTTCTGAATCTCTCTTAGACTCTGAAATAGTCATGAAACTTATAGTCATCTAGCTTTGAATGCTGCAACTTTCGTAGGTGGCCAAACTTGCTCTCAACGAAGACTCATTCGAACCCAACATTCGGGACTACACAAAGATAATCCATTTTTATGGAAAGCAAAACCAACCTCAAGAGGCTGAAAATACTTTATTGGCCATGAAGGATAGAGGTTTCGCATGTGATCAAGTCACTCTAACCGCAATGATCGACGTGTACAGCAAAGCCGGAAATCTTAAAAGGGCGGAGGAGACATTTCAGGAGTTAAGGTGGCTTGGACAGCTCCTCGATAAACGATCGTATGGTTCGATGATAATGGCCTACGTAAGAGCCGGAAAGCTCGACTGCGGAGAATCTATCCTCAAAGAAATGGACGAAAATGAAGTTTACGCAGGCAGTGAAGTGTACAAGGCCTTGCTAAGAGCATACTCCATGAATGGTGATGCAGAAGGAGCTCAGAGGGTCTTTGATTCGATCCAATTGGCCGGGATTCTCCCCGACGCGAGGCTATGCGGGCTTCTAATAAATGCATACAGAAAAGCGGGTGAAAATGAAAAGGCTCATATAGTGTTTGAAAATATGAGACAGGCTGGTCTTGAACCGAATGATAAATGTGTAGCCCTGATGTTGGCCGGGTGTGAGCAGGAGAACAAGCTGAATATGGCGCTAGAATTTCTGATCGATTTGGAGCGGAATGGCGTGATGGTCGGGAAAGAATCGTCGGAGGTGCTTGCCGGTTGGTTCCGAAAACTTGGAGTTGTAGAAGAAGTAGAGCTTGTTTTGAGGGAATATGTTTTAAAATGATGCATGTAGAGGAACACTCTAATGTGAAGCATTTGGGATAATGTTATTTAGTTAGCTATTTCGTTTATTAACGATATGCTTAATTCATTTTGAGTAAAGGGTCGAAAAATAAACTGAGTAACACAGCTAATCATCGGACATATGATAAAATTACTCGATTATACTGCTTTTTTCGACCCTTAAGAGCTAATTAATAGTATTTTTCATTTAGGTTATAATCTTAGCATATAGAAATATGGCTGTATTTTTATAAGCTTGAATAGCTCAAGTCATGGGCGTTGACTACGGCCTTCTTCGTTTGCTTAAGAAGCCAGTTTTTTCATGCATTGCTTTCCATTTCACTTGTTCCAAAGAGCCTCTTGCTCTATTTTGATCGCAAGTCCTTGCAGTCTAAGACTCATTCTAATATAGTTATATATAAATATAATTTTCCCGTAAGTTTAATTTTATTTTGAAATAGTTGAATTTATTTTCAAAGAACACTCAAATCAGCTGAAATATAAAAAGTCAAGGAAAGAAATGCAAATAGATAATATAACCATGAATTGTTTTTTGACTGAAAACTGCAGTAAAACTTGTTGCCACTGTAGTTAAGTTTCATAGAATTTTAGTTTTCTCTTAAATATCAAATAATTTGATTAAAAAAAGTCGAGCAACCAGGCAATGGAGGTCAGTCTCTCATCTAGAAAGGGATGGGGGAGTTAAGTCATTACTGCATGAACCGCCACGTCGATCAAGAAGTTCTCTAGCCAGTGCCTGAAGATCACCTCCACCACCGGCAGCGGAGCCACTGCCGGACGCAAATGGACGTGGTTCAATCGGCCGGTTTTGGAACGTCCAAGCCTGCTGAACCACAGGATCGAAAAGAGTCGACAAGTCATACGAGGCCGGAATGGGAGCAGACGATGGGAGGTTGGCGATGGTCAGCGGCAGTGGAGTGAGTAGAGATGGCGGAGGAGGAGGCGGTGGAGGCCCAACTGGCAGCTCGAGGGTTGCTAGCTGTGATTGCAAGTAGGAGAGCTCAGCTTGCAGGTTCACTACCTGTAGTTGGATATTATATTTAATAATGGAAAGAAGACTGTCTTTACCCACAGTTTAGCTTTCAAACAAATCAACGTAAATTACGTACCAAAAATGGATCTAAAATAATACTAATAAAAAAAGATATCAACACAAACAAATTAAATAGACGCTTTGAGTCTTTAAGATTTTGAACAAGTTGAGCTTAGTTTGAAGATTATCGAAGCCATATAATAAGTTTAATGATGGTTTCAACTACAAGAGTTAATGAAATAAGTCTAATTACAGTAATCTTGATGAAATAATTAAGAAAGGATAGCCAGTGAAGAAGAAGAAGAAGAACAGAAGAAAAATGGGGGTTTGTCCCTAATCAAACGGCCTAGTTTTGTTTTTAAAAGCAAAATAGACCCACCATTTTCCTTAATTGCTGCAAAACCTAGAAGAATGCACAGTTAACTGCCGACCGTATTATTCAATAATCAAACGAAAATGCTCTTGATTTCAGCAAAACACAGATCTGTCCCCTTAGAACCCCCTCCATGCAAGCCTATTTTTAACCCAAAAAACTTTTTTTTTCCTCCTTTTTTAGTCGGAGAATGTAGAGAGGGACATAAACCTAGAACGGCACCCACAATATCCTTGTTATACGTTTTGGCTGTCCTTTTATTGCCAGATGAAGGCTGAGTGTTGAAGAAAATCTCTTCGCTGATTAAAAAAATATTGACAACCTTGTGAGGATGTACTTGTGGTTAAGAAGCTAATTATTACCTCGAAGAAAAACTAAGTAAAAAACGAAAATCAATTAACCTCGGGGAATGACTGATTTAAAATCATGAAACAGTTTCGTTGCTGTTTATCGAAGCTGTTCTAGCTAGAGTTTGTGCTAGTTTTCATCAAGGGTTAGAGAAGATGAATAACATCTAACCTAAGATTTTCGAAAAGAGAAAAAAAGAAATCGGTTAATAAAAGAGTTTTCGTTATACCCAGAAAAGGAAGACGATCATCTCCAATTTCGGATCAAAGCTAAGATCGGATGAAAAGAATTTACCTGCTGTTGAAGGGCAAAGATGTGAGAAACGCAGCCATAAACAGGATCTCTTAAGCGAGCTTGAGCCTCGTAACAAATGGTGATGACAGCATCGAGTCGCTTGTTGACCGGAAGATGCAGAAGGAGCTTCGATACATTGCTCGCGCCGAACACCTTGTGAACCGCCGCGAAATGGGCGGCGCCTTGCTCTGAATCGAAGTACGGAGCGAATATGCACCCCTGCACGCACTTTCTGCGGAGAAACTTACAAGCTCCGCAAGGACCTCCACCGCCTGATCCGGAGCCACCACTGCCGCCTGATCCGGCGCTGCTACTGGCGGCCGGATTCGCACTCATCTTGAGGTTTTGGGAGACTTTTCAGCGATGAGAGAGAGCTGGAAATCAGGGGGTAGAAAGATGGTTTTGCATGAGAATTGTTGTACGAGGGCTTTGAGGCAGAGGGCTGGAGAGGAGGAAGGAGATTAGTTTTTCTTTTGTCTGAGGATATATTAGGGTTTGGTGGGTTGGTTTTGTTTTTTAGTTTTTAATGGAGATGAGTTGATATAAAGAGATAGGAGAAGTCTTTAAAGCCACGCGAGAAAGCAAACCCTTGACACCTACATTTAGCTGCTTGCGTGAAGCAAACATGCGATAAGCCATACTGTAAAAACTCTCTCTCTCTCCTCTCTCTCTCTCAACTTCTTTGCTAGAACTCCTCGTGAATTGTCCCTGCAGAAACTTTGATGCTGCTATTGGGCTTTATAAAGACATGGAAATTGGTACTGGTTAATAGAGGAGTTGGTGGAGACATTATTTACCTTTTGGAACTGCATTTCTATGTATGGGGCTATACTCTGTTTCATGGTACAGAAAAGCCAAAATAAAAATCAGAAGAAGAAGAAGAAAGAGCGAGAGTGGGGTTTACGAACGTCGAAACGTGTCTAGTAGACTGACGATTGTTGCCACACAGCGTGTTTTAAGCTGCGTGGAGGGTAAAAGACGCCATCTCTCTCTCTCTCTCTCTACGTTGAATTCATTTCTTTATCTGACTAAAAAAACCGCAGAAGATTGCTTCCAAAGCGACGGATTATGAAAATGACGAGAATAAACGCAGGTTCCATTTCCAGATTATCAACTTCTGTCTCTCAACATCCAGAGAGAGAAAGTGAGAGTGAAGGGGAAGAACATGATCGACTGAATATGTTTTAGGTTTCTAGGGTTAGACTTTGGACATAGAAAGAGAAAAAACGAGGTTGGAACACCCTTTTTCAATATTTTGACCTTAATTCGGTAGAAATTCTAAGTTTACTCTCTAATTTTAACATCTGATCTTGCACTCAGAATCGCTATCAACGCGTCAAACATTCATTCGTTCAATGACGTGGGATTTCGAGTTTTTCTAACGTTTGCATGTTGTTTATTTATTAATATGTAAACAAATAAGTAATGCATCACTGGTATCAATGAATGTTTGACACGTTAATTGCGTAATAAGTAAAAGTATGACATCAGTCGCATTAATCAATGTGTGACGCGTTGATCGCATGGCATAGTGCAAGACAGTGCAATAAAATCTGTTTATTTATGAATATATTACTAAATAAAAAACAAGCAAATTTTACACAAGATTCAACAAGGAGAAGATAGGAACCAAAACATCGGCAGTGTTCAACAAATCAAAACATTACAAAAAGATAATAATATAAGCAATAAGCCGTTACTTTCACACAACACAAGACATGTTACAAGGCTTTTAGCTTCAAACTTTGAGACCATGTCATCATCGATAATACATGTTTTTAGGGTTTTAGCTTCAAAACCAACTGACATTATCGAAAAAAGGTCTAGAAATTTATACCAAATTATTAATAATTAATTGATAAGTTGTTTTTGATTGGAAAGTCCCAAACTTATGCTTTAAACTAGTATGTAGATTGTAGTATATTTAATATGATATAATAGTATAATTAAAGATAAAAACAAATCAGAGTAATGCACGTGTATGTCTATATATAGAAATCAGAATATATTTAATTATGAAGAAGACCCATCATTTAATCGTTTAAATTAAAGAACAATTCATTATAGTTTTTAGCAATTAAAGAAAGAAAAAATCGATTGAAGAGGCAGATTGACCTTAGAAAATCATAGTCCTACTCTGTCTCATGATAATGACACGTGTCCTAGGCGGTCATTATACAGCCATTAAAATGTCAAACAGGAAGCTCTTCGGTCAAATCCTAGAAGAAATACCCAATAACAGACTGCCACGTTGACACGGCTGACTGAGAAAATAACGGCATTGTAACTTCTGACTTCGGACAGTGAGCTTTCCAAGTTTTATAAAAATAAAAAAGAAAAAGACAATTCGTATGATAAAAAATGAAAAGTCAGTAACAGTTCGTAACGGCGGGGACCGCGCCGTCCGGTGATTGTCTGATTCTTGTGGTCTGACCGGGAGGCACTGACAAAGCTTCAGACCATTAGGTTGCCGACAGGTGTAATATGATGCTAGTACTGTACGGCTGAATGACTGGTTACGTCATTCACTGTTTATATTTTGGTGGGGCAATATTCCATTTTTTAAAATGAATGAAATATTGATATTTTAATGTTGCGAGTTTAAATTTTCTTAAAAAAACCTTTATAATATCAAAATATTACGTTTGTTTATGTATTAAATAAGTTATTTTTATAATTTTTTATTAATATTCGTAATTATAATAAAATTTATTTGTTTATGTATTAAATAAATTATAGTAAATCGTAACATTTTTTAAAATTTACAAAACTTTGTGTTATATTGTCTTACAGTGCTATAAATGTGTGATAGAAGTTTCAAGAATTTTTATTATTGTATGTAATTTTAACAAAAGTTTTTGTTTATGTATTAAAAAAATTATAGTAAATCGTACAGTTTTCAAAAAAATGTAAAAAATTTCAGAGTGGTGTCTTTTATTGTTGTAAATGTGTGGTAAAAATTTCAAGTTATTTCGATAAGATTTCATAATTCAAATTAATTAAAAACGAAAAATTAAAAAAAAATTGAATGTTGAGTCCGTGTGAGGCATGATGCGTCCGAGTGAAGCATGATCGGACAAGTGAGGTAAGAAATTCTTGCCTCATTCGTTCGAGTGAGAGACGATCTGCATCCGACGAGCCTAAATTTAGTTTTCCAAAAACTCAGGTCTGATTTGACGTATTTTTTGAAAACTCAAGCCCAACATTTATTTTTACTCTTTTTGTGGGGCAATATTCCAGTTTGTGAATGAATGAAATATTGATATTTTAATTTAGTGAGTTTAAATTTTCTTAAAGAAAAACCTTTATAATATCAAAATATTACGCTTCGTGTTGTTTATTTATGATATTTACAAACTTTTGTAGTAGCACAAATTCTAAGATCCCTAGGTTTATTGCAGAGGTGGGCATAAGTTGGATCTGCATCGGACTGACTTGACCTATTGATAAAATGGTTAATATTTGGTTAGCTAAATGAGGTAAAAAATGAAAATTTATCCTTGGAACATGAAAAATATAACTTTTAAATATTTATAAATTGTCGAGTCATGTTTGGGGTTTATCGGGTCAATTAAATGTTCTAATTAGAATACACAGTTCGATCTTGGTCCATATAGCTCCGTAGCTTATAAGAACGAAATTGGAACCAATCATAGAACCTATTTGAAGATCAAAATCAAACCTTACATGAGTCAAAAATAAGATTCTAATCCACGTTAGACTCTCACCCAAAACTCAAACAAATGGCTTGAACGCATCTCAAAACCAACAAAAACTTATTTTACATCTTCATATTAAACAAGAACTCAATTACATTGAACTGTATATTGCTATAAGATCAATAAATAAAAAAAGTAGGTCACGCCCAAGATCTTAGGCCTTAAAATAGGTAAATTAAATTCTAAGGATTACTTTGAATCCTTAGCATAACAGTTTAATTATTGGAGTACAAGGGTATGTAGAGTGGAAATCATGTTTCTTTTAGAACTGCAAGGAGTTGCATTTCTTTGGACGTTATTTCTTGTCCTTCTCTTTGACTTAAATCTTTCACACATTCAACAGGTACTTCTAGTTGTCCACTAACTCTTTGACTTAAAGGATTCAGAGGTCTCAGGGAAGTATGCATCAATAAATATTAATTGCTCTTCCACTTTATATTACCTTTGAGGTTTCTGCAATCATTCTAAATAGAAAATCGTATCATTGACTTCAGAAAATGAGATGGGAGCTGTTAGACAGGGGCAGCCTGAATGGAACGCTGCTGAATTCTCAACCAATACAACATCCTGACTCTGGAAGTAGGATTTTGTGAGTGGAGATATTATAACACTTGATACAACCTCAAAAGTATATCTATGTCAATGAACTCATGAACCAATTCTTTTACTGTGCTGTGAAACTATGATTTTAACAATTTAACACTCATAAAATCACAAGTGTAAGATTATCTGCTAGTTTAACATGTTGCATTGAACTTGAATGTATGTGATAATTTATAGCATCTGGGGTGTCTTATAGTTTTGCATACAATTTTGTGTTACTGACAAAATGCAAGGATTTGCAAGGAATTGGGGATAGTTTAATGTTAAGCTTCAAGAATATGTGATTGGTTTTTATGCTCACTGTGATATAATTCATTTTGATGATGCAACATGCTTTATAAAAATAAAGGTAAAACAATTTTCATGAAAGATTCATTGTAGTTGCATATCTTTTTGTTAAGCACAAGAGAAAAGCTAAAGAGAGATTTGACATTATCATGGTGGTGAAAAATAGTCAATTATAGTTGTCTCAAATAACCACGCAGAGGTTCATTTCAGTTACTAATCTTCATGAATGGTTTGTTTCTGAAGATGTCCCACCAGTCAACTTGAAAAGCTTAAAAGCTGTCCTGCTAATATTTTTTTTTCTGGTAATGCTATGGCTTTTTATGCTTATTTCTTTGGCAGGTTCACGTAACTTCTCAAATTGAGGGTATGATTCCATTTGGAGATGGTGTGGCATCTGATCCCATGGCTGTGCGCCGAGGAGGGAAAAAATTGGTTATGGAAGATGTCTTTTAATACAAGTGGCCTCTTCTTGGAGTCGATCAGGTCTGAATATGTTACGACCCTCTCCCAACTGCATTTCACTCGGAGGCGCTCCACTCGGGACTTTCCTGGGCCTTTCTCATTTTCCTCTGATCTCCTCCCTCCGGTCAGATGCCTCGGGCCGGGAAGAATCGTAACAGAGAGTGGTGAGTCCCAACTCGACAACATGATTCAGTCCTCAATAATTTTATCATGAAGAGATTCAAATCCTGCCCTTGTACTCTGTGGGGGGTACAAGTCCATTAACCATGGGTTCCGATGATTCTGATCGGAGAAAGGAACTGATCAAGGGAAAATGAGAAAGGTCAGAGAAAGCCACGAGTGAAACGCTCAAGAGTAAAGTACGGTGTGGGAGAGAATCGTAACATAATCTTGAAAATGATTTTGGAGAATGTGATTTTCGAAATCTTTATCATGGAAAGATTATGCTTTGCAGTTGGGAATATTTGTGATTTGTGATGGGCATAGTGGATCAGCAGGTGCAAAAAGTGCCACCGAGTTAGTGATTTTAATTTTAATTTATATGTTTATCAAATCTAATACCTACTTTAAATTTTCAAATATGACTAATGACAGATTGCATGCTCTTTAGGTTAGTCAGGTCTGCTGTCTTAGCTGTTGTGAACAGATAAAAGTTGCCCTGTAAACCTCAAAATAAATATAATGTGCCTTCTGAATATTATGGAACCCAAATGACATCGATAGTTTGAATTCTTGTTATTTAGTACACAATATTTCTCTCCCTTTAATAGTTTTCGTCACTTGTGAGCTGCCATTGGAATGCTTATGACTGTATCTATTCTTCCACGGTAGTTGATTCATTGGAAGCTGCTAAGATGCACATTTCTCCAGACCATACTGATTACGATAAAATTCATTATTTGGGCAACAAATTCAAAAGTAATGTTATTTTACTGTGTCAGCGTTGGTGGGAAACTAGCAAAGATGACTGGAGATCATAGAGTTACTGGCTACTCAGAACCACAAGGAATTGAAAAATTAGGAGAGCCCTTGAAAGGCGGGGAGACTCGATTATTCGGTAGAGCCATTGCGCTTTGAATTGCGCCCTGCAAATCTTCCATTGACGATGACGAGTCGCTGTGGTTCGCGTTCATCATCCCTCTAATTCTACTTCCAGAACCTGTGCTCAGTAACCTAGGCCGGTAGAGCATCGCCACGTGGGTCGGCTAGGATCTCATTGAAGATGGGCAACTAGAGACGGAGCTTCCATCTTTCTCGCATCTCAAATTTCCAGAAAATGAATGGGACGAAAAGCTCCCTCTGCTCTCTCATCTTATGCTTTTTCCCTGAGAATCGTCGTCTTTAGCAGATCTTTCAGTTTGCAGTGAAGAAGAGGAAACCTCATCGCCTGTTTTCATTGACGATTGCTTTTGTTGATTCTGTTTTTGAGATAATTTTTCGTACAGAGGCCTCACCTCTTCAAATACTTTCTAACTACCTCTTTTGCAGTGGAGCTGAGTCGTTTAACGTGCGATCCCGATAAATTTACCGATTCACGAATTTTTTATTCCTTTCTGAACACAGAGGCGAATTTCGACAAGGAAAAATACTTATTCTTCTTGATCGGACTGCGAGCGAGGTCGTTGAGGCGCGGCTAGGAAAATGACATCGGAGGTGAAGGAGGAGTGAGAATCGTTGGAGCTTCCGGAGGAGTCACGGGAGGCGGTAGTGCTTGTGTCTTCGGAAGAGGAGGAAGCGCTGGAAGAAGAAAGAAGCGTCCGAGAGACGGAAAGACGAGGGGAGACATGGAGAGGCAGGAGCTGTTGCGGGGACAAGAGCTGGTCGGCCGGGCAGAGCGTTGTGGAAAATTTTCCCGGGGATAGGCAGATCGAAAACTCAAAATCTGAGGAAGACGAGGAAGAGAAAGAGTGCGCCGGCGACGGAGAAAGCTTTTGCGATTTCAGATCTTCCTCCGTTCTCTTCCCCATCGCCTTCGCTACATTTAAATTTAATTTGTAAAATATTTATCTTTGTATTAATTGATATATTATTAAATAAATTGATCTGATTTGGACGAAGTTGATCCTATGATAAAAACATTCTGGCCCATTAAGATTGCTTGTTTTTGGCCCATTATCTAGCCCATTGAAGATTAGATTCTCTTGGCCCAAACAAGTTGAACAAGCCTCTAAAATAATGTACCTAGGAAAACGACGGCGTATTAGGAGTTGGCTTTATGGCTTACCTTATCCATCGACCGTATAAAGTTCCAAGTTTCTGCATTTTACTTCACCAATTTCCTTTCCTCTCTTCCTTCCCCCTTTTTCCCCGCTCGCATCAGTATCGCGAAATTTCTTTCCGTTTTCGCTTGCTAACCTGGTACTCATTTCTTGGATTTAATTTCTTCTGAATTTCAATTTTGGGGTTGATC
This sequence comes from Begonia fuchsioides, assembly GCA_003255005.1. NCBI lineage: Eukaryota > Viridiplantae > Streptophyta > Magnoliopsida > Cucurbitales > Begoniaceae > Begonia > Begonia fuchsioides. The sequence goes on from QAOC01024128.1 coordinate 91,810, forward strand.
GCTGCACTACTTTTTTTTTTTTTTTAATTTTGTTAAAATTTGCATCTAAATAAGGTTTTTAATTCGAGATTTTGAACGTTTGTATGTGCTTTACGATTGTTGATTTGTTCTTTTTATGTACTTTTGATTTCTTTTGATCTAGATCTGTAACTAGTTTCTTGTAGATTATCGAATTTGAATGTTTGTTTTTTCAATAATCAAATTTTGACTATTCTTGTCATCGCTCCCATTTCTATGATCTCGATCTATTCCTTCTATGTATTTATTCTTGTTCTTTGTAAAAAAAAATGTTCTTTCTTAATAATATGATTCCTTCAATGGAAAAGAAATCTGGTTGCTGTAGGTTTGTCAAGTTCGGAAGATTTAATCCTTGATTATTGAGTTCATTGACAGCTTGCGTCTATGGAGAGCGATGAGTTTAAAAAAAATCCTCAAGATTTATTAATTTTTTAGGCAGGGGGAAGCTTGTGATCAATTACTATTTGGTATTGGCAGTGTTTTGAACAAAACTTGATTTTGTTGTTTCTAAATGTTTCCATGCTTAAATGGCAGAGATAATGTCATATAGACGGAATTTGAGTATGCAAGGAGGGGCAGTCCATGATGAATACTGGTCCTCTTCCCTTAGATACAACTTCGGTGACAGCCATCAACTCTTGAGTAAAAATGATAATTATGGTCCTAAATATAACAATCACCACGATTACACTGGGAAATACAGAGACCAGATTGATAGATCTACATACACAAGACTCAATAATTTTGAATACATGAAGACTGCTGGATCAAGTTCTTTGAAGAGGAGGAAGTTTACAGCTTCTACTTGGGAAGACTGTGGGAGGCACTATGTTTCCTCTAACTCTTACAGCTATGAGCCTTCTGTTTACAGCAATTCAATAATTCCTTCACGTTCCCACGCCGATGAATCAACATCTACTAGTGCTAAGCGTGCCTGGTCTTATTTGGATGACGATGAACCTGTTTTTATGTCAAAAGATGAGATTGAGAGATGTTCTCCATCAAGAAAAGATGGTATTGATGCATTACGCGAGGCGCATCTTCGTTATGCTTATTGTGCATTCCTTCAAGATCTTGGGCTGCGGCTTGAGCTGTATGTTTATTCTTATCAATTCTACATTTTACTCGAATTCAAAACACAGAAAACTTGTTGTGTATTAAATCTTCATCTTGATGCTAAATTGCTAATGCTATTAGTCATCAGATTTTATGGTTTTTAATCTATTATGATTCCATGACTGACATTAAATCTTTTTCTTGTAGACCACAAACTACCATTGGTACTGCTATGGTTTTATGCCATCGATTTTTTGTTCGGCGATCACATGCTTGCCATGATAGATTTGTAAGTGATTGATGATATAGTATCACTTATATTAGTTCTTAGAACATGCTCTTATTATTTATTTTTAGTTTTGTGATTTGTTTTTTCACATGGCATAACCTAATCTTCTGGCTCCATTAATACTGATTTATGAATAATTCTTCAATGTGTATTTCTTTTTCAAGAAAGAGAATTATAATTTCAGTTGACGTAGAGAATTGGTTATTGGCTATCCTTTCCACTCGAGGTACATGTAGGAAATGTTTATAATTAAAAAGGAAATGAGGTTGAAGGCTTGATGTTGTGGTAATAATCTTGTCTTAGGTGCCATTAGTGGTGAACATTCGTGTTGATATTTTCTTAAAAAATTGGAGAAGGCGCAGACGCACATGGTGACTCACTTTGTGGACTTAATTGACCCATTTTCGTACCTTCCTTGGTTTCTGATGGAGGTGTTGCTTGGCACTTCTATATTAGAGATAAAAGAAATTATTAATTATTCTTCTTCGCACGATTATGTTTTTTCTACACATATGATTGATTTTTCCTTTTTTCCCTGGTTTCTTTTAGAGACCTTCTATTTAAGAGATACGAAGTTTATTAATTGTCATTCTTTACAGAATTGTTTCTTTTCTAAGCAGAATATGACAGTTGAGTGAGTTATTTTTTCCTTATGCCATGACTCACCTTCCCATGATGCAGTTGATAGCCACTGCTGCACTTTTCCTTGCTGCAAAATCTGAGGAGACGGCGCGTCCTTTAAATAATGTGTTAAGAGCTTCTTGTGAAGTTTTGCACAAACAGGATGTTACTTTATTATCCTATACTCTTCCTATTGTAAGTGACTTTGAAATAGTCTCTCCCCTCCCTTTGTTTATCTAACTTGTTATTAATAAAACGGTTTCCAAAAATAAGTGGACGATAATCTATATGCAACAAAGTTGAAGATTTTTTTCTATTTAATTTGTATATAACTTGTTTTGCACCTTCAACAGGATTGGTTTGAGCAGTATAGGGAAAGATTAGTTGAGGCAGAGCAAATGATATTGACTACTCTAAACTTTGAGCTCAACGTGCAACACCCATATGCTCCTCTCACTGCAGTTCTTAAAAAAACTGGTCTTTCAAAAACTGTTCTGGTGAATCTGGCATTGAGTTTGATCAGCGAAGGGTAAGCGTTTCTATTCTTGTACCTTTTCCATTCTTCTAGATGTTTTTGAGTTTCGTACATTTCAATGATGTAAATATGTACATCTGAGTTCTTTAGTTCTCTTTTGAATTCAGCAACTTTGGTTTTATCTGCTTACGAATTGTGTTATGGGTATGATAATACAACTGCTTCAGAAATCAATATGGATCCTCAGCCCAGTAGTCATCCATTAAAAAAGGTTCAATTAAAACATAATTTGACACTTAGAATGGGAGTGTGTGCAAGATCTCAAGTGGAAGATTTCTTGATTTTGGCTAACAAGGAGGATCACCTGGTGGTCTTCTGTTTCTTTGTTGGTCCAAAGTGTGCCTTGCTTGTGCCATTTTTTTCTTCTTTAGAGCAACTACTCCGCAGATTTATTCTGTACGGGATATTGATTCTTTTGGCCCACATATAATTGCAGGATCTATGCAAGATTAGCGTGCTCACCTCTATGATAACTTAGCTGGCGGATTGATTTGCTGTTCATGGAAAGTTTTGTTTTACATCTGAAGTTGAAAACTGCTGATAATGTTGTGGACCTTTGACCATGAACTTACTTACCCCGTTAATGTGTTTTTTGGCTTTAACACTAGATTGGAACTCCAGAGTCCCTATAGGATCCTGTCTGCAAAATCCATATTGCCTACCTTTTCACATGGATCAGTCTGGTGGTCTTCTCCATAAACTCATCTTTTGAAACTTGGTACCTTACTTTCATGTTGGCCAATACCTCTGCATCACCAGGGATGGTCAACTAATTAGAAATAGGTTTCACAAAATTCTGTCTCCCTAAATATTTGATGTCAGCTGTTTGATGAAAAGTTATGGCTAAAAATTTGAAAAGTATCTGTCGTTGCTGGTTGGCAACTTGATGTAGAAGTGTGCAGCTGTTTGTGTGCTGTCTATCCAGTGTGAGATATCATTATCTCATGGATACTGTCTGAAAGTTCTGGTATGATAATTTTTTGGTGTTTTAAGACGCATTGATGTTGTATTTGGGATGAGTATATTTGCAACAAAATTTAATTCAGGTTTTGCAGAAGAGGCAAACAGAATTTGATTGAAACATCTCTTGCAGTGCACTAACTTTTCAGAGTGCTCTGCAACCTAAAAAATGGTTCTGGATTCAATTATGAGTAAAGAATTTTTTTTTCATTATGAACGGCTAGTGTAATTCTTCTTTTTTTCCTTTCTAATCTAACTCACATTAACAATATTCTCCATGAACGATGTAAATCAAATAATTTTTTTTTTGGATTAAAAACATTTTCTTACAAATGCACAAAAGAAGAGACGAAATACCCTTTTCAAAGAAGTGCAAACTTATTTTCATTTCCTCACTGAAATGATTTACTGTAGTTTTAATTAAGTAAACCTTTTATTTTTATGTTCTGCTTGTTATTTTTCTTTTTAATTTCTACTCTTGTTAAAATATGTAGTGCTTTGATTGTTTAAGATTTTGAAGATGTGAAATTCTTCTTGCGTGAGTTGCATACTAGTGGGACACTACCTTTTGTTCCTACTATAAAATAAATCTGGGATTTCAGAATGATCAAAATTTTCATTTTTCTCGTATTTCATCTTTGATCATGTTTATTTTAGGCGATAGGCCTTACCACATAAGAAAAATGCAAAGAACCTCACAACTATTCATCCTTGGAATGCTCAACTGTTATATATATCCATTCTAATACATGAATAATCCATTTTTTTGTGAAGTATAAATTCAATATATTTTGGTCATGGTGAAGATATCATAGCGATAAACTATGCTGATAAAAAAGCAATTATGTCTTTACTTTGATAATTTATATTTGTCTTCTTAGAAATTGTGGTTTCTTATATTATGCTAGTGTTTTTGTGATGTTGCTTGAATCTTTTGTACTTCTGCGAAAGATCTTCAGTAATCACATTTCATGGCACATCAGTCAGAAATTTCTAAATAGCACTCAGGGAAATATTAGTTAATTTATTCTTTTTTTTTTTGTTTTCTAGACAATACTTTGAAGCACTCAAAAGAATGTTGAATTTTAGAGCACTCTAAATGTTTGGTTGTCTATTTGCATGATGTTGAGAAGGGGAAAAAACAAATTAGTGCACATGCTGGGAATTCGATTGTTTTGTGAATGGCTACAAGTGACAGCAATCGGTAAAATATAAAAAGAGCATTTTTTATCCGAGATTATTTTTCAATTCAGATCTCTCTCTCTCGCATATTTTAAAAAATTGATTATTATTATTATTATTATTATCATTATTATTTTGTCATAGATTCATCTATTATGAGCAGAAATACTTTGTAAGGTACATTCTTCTACTTGAATTCATAGAATAGTTGACTAAGAGAAAATATAAATAAGAGAAAATACACATTTAAATGAAAAAAGATATACATAAAATGACTCTATCTCATGCTTGTACTATTTCCAATGCCAAGGGGTTTTACAGTTGTATTCAATAGTTGGGGTAGCATTGACACACTTATTGAGAATCAAGTCCAGATCAAATTGAGCCAAAGATGGTCGGTTTTCCTTGAGAGGTTTGATTGTTTGCAATGTGCTGTTAATTTCTATGTTGAAATTGCATTTGTTTCTGGAGTCAAAATCCTGCAGCAAAATTGGCCTTGGAGTCTGATGTTTTCTGTTTAAAATATGTGGTTTCTTTAGTATTGGTACTCTTATCAGCACCACTACAGAGGTTCTTGGATATTTTTCTACCTATGCTGCTGCTTTTATTTTTGGTAAGAAGGAAAAATGATTTGCTTTTGATGCATTCTTACTCTATGTTTTATGCTCATCCATGAAATTGTGGCTGATGTTCTTTCTGCTTTTGTGAAGCATTCAAGTTCTTGCATAGAGATGACATAGTTGGCTGGTTTTGACTTTTTTGTTTCTCTAAACCTGAAACATGTTCGAAAAAATGTTACGTGTTTCAAGTCTTTCACGAAAGTTGCACTTTCTAGGCTCAGGAGCTCACTCTGGCTTCAGTTTAAACCCCATCATATTGCTGCCGGAGCTGCCTACCTGGCTGCCAAGTTACTTAACATGGATCTTATTCATGATCAGAATATCTGGCACGAGTTTCAAACTTCACCAACTATTATTCAAGGTATCTATTAGTTGACAAATTTTAGTTCCGTGCCGTTCCTCATTTTATTCAGCTTGAGGAAAAGGATCGAAGGTCAAATCTGCCAATCCAAATTTGATTGATAAAAAATAATGATCTTATTCCATTGATGCAGATGTGTCTCAGCAATTGACGGAGCTGTTTTGAACATACAAACAGAAGAGAATTGCAGTCATATTTGTTATATTTTAGTAGGCTGGCATACAGATGAATCCACGTATCTGGATTAAGGTCCATAATCTTATACTCTTTTACAAAATTTCCCTTTGTTGAGCTACTTGTTCTCTTAGGATGTGTGATAGGATGATAAAGTGACATTGATTTGTGTCATCAGTTGCTGGCAAAGAGAGAATTTTAATCAACTGTGTTGTCGATTTTCCAAATACTATCTAATTTTACACTATAATTTCATGCCGCACCTCGTTGATGAAAATATTATCATGAAATAAATATTTCAAATAATGAATTTCATTAGGCAATGAGCAAATGACATTCGGATGCACCTCATCTTTTTCACGATTAAGTCTTAAAAGTAGTTTTGAAGACATTTCTATTATGGTGGGCTTAGTTAACTCATTGTTTACAATTTTAATTTAATGTTACGAGTACATGTAATGTTAGATTGATTCTTTTATTTTACTTCTTTATTGTACATGTGTTTTTTACTGTACAAGCTATGATGTCAATAATAAATAATCATTTATTGTACGTCAGTTGATGTTTAGCACCTTGATTTGCACAATAAGAAGGAACAATAAAGAAGTAACTTCAATTTTATCTTGTAAATGTTATGCATGTTCATGTTGTGCATGTTCATGTTGTGGATTTCCAATTCTTGTGGTAAGTCTGTCATTTTCGAAAATGATAAATAGTGACTCTAAAGTAGACACTAATTTAGAAACTTATGAATGTATGTTGATTGGAATTCTAATGAGCTCTCAAGTTGGATGCAAAATAACGAAAATTGGAATTACCCAAAAGATAAATGATGCCATGTTTGAAACTTGGTTTGTCTTTCATTCTTCTTTGCGTTGTTTTGGATAATTTATGAGGCAATATCGATCTACTTGCTTAATTATGCATCATGGTGATTGTAATTGATATATCAAACTTTAAAAGTTATTTATTGACGTCTTTGTTAATTTTAACGATGTATGTAGCTTTGGTTAAAATTAATCTATTAACCGTGATAGAAGGTTGAAATGTATGATAATTAGATTATAGTTTTCTAAGGTATGTGAACCAATTAAATCATTGCTGTCAGTATATAATAAAAATTTTAAATCATTTTGATAACATTTAAATTTAATAAATAAAAATATTTTTTTTATAAGAAGTTAAATTAAAAAAAAATTATATTATGGGGGACTGACGTAGGGGGTGAGGGTAGGAGGTGAACTCCCAAGGTCACCCTCACCAGGTCTCCTACCTAATAGTGGTTAGCCCCTTTGTTAGGCTTTGTTCACATATTTTAAAGTTCAAATTTTTAATTATTTATCTAATTTGTTATAAAGTTTGAAGTTTTAATTGAACTTTTATTTATCTAAAAGTTTTGGGCTATCATTCCTTCTTTTAAGGTGTGCCATTTTTAATATTAATTTAAACAAACAATACACTTTCTATTGTTCTACATCGGTGGTTGCAGATATTCAAAGGTAAAACATTTCAAAATGAAACTATTTGGTCCTTCACATTCACGGTATACTCTATTCATTACTCGGGTGACATTGACTACCGTTGATGCTTATGCTCACTAATCTCGACTAATTATCGTAAAAATATCCAGGCAATTTTTAAACAAAAGCATAAGCAAAAGAAACCAAATAAAAATGTTAGGATAATTAAATTTTCTTATATTGAACCTATATATTTAATTCTTATCTATTTTCCAATGAAAAAACAATTAGAAAATAATTATACTTTATTTTACATATTTAATCAAGAAATAACATAAAAATACTATCAAATTCAACCAACAGAAAATTAATTCACATAAAATTAAGAAACAAATATATAAATTTTTAAGAGTAGCAAATGATATACAATGGGCACTGGTCATCGAAGAATTTCTCAAAGAGATACCAAGTATATTAATAATATAATTCAATAAAAAGTGTTATTTATCAAATATAGTTCGATATAGAAAAATAATTCAAAATAGTGAGGGCAGTTGTGTAACTATGGAGACAGAGGTGCCATTTTTCAGAATCGAGGAGGGAGAAGATATATTCTCAAAAATGTAGGTTTCTATTTATTTCTTAGTTGCCAAGGGAAAATGGAATTTTAGAATTTACCATCGATTCAGGACGAGGACCGGACACGGCCATTGAAAGTGGGGAATTGAGGAGACTCTGACACGGCTCTAGTCAGCTCCGATTCTCTCTCTCTCTTCCTCACAAGCTCCAAAATTTTACTTTTTGTGGAATGTACGGAAGTCTGTGTTCTTTGATTCTCTGAGTCCTGATCTTGGAATTACAGCAGCAGTCTCTAATCATTGGCGAGTATCGAGAAGGATTTGCAGTTTTAGATTTTTTATTTTTTTTTGGAATCGGGTGTTTCGAAGGTTGTTACTGGTAGGGTTTAGATCTGAGGAGATTTATTATGTTAGCGAATCACCTACAAAATGGGATCGAGACAGCGAAGCTGGTCTGGTCTCGTCTTCCGGACGCGGAAGACGGGGAACTTGATGAGGTTGGAATCTCTAAGAAGAGTGATGGAGGTAGCGTGGAGAGCTTGGATTACGAGGTTATTGAGAATTATGCCTATTGGGAGGATCAGGTTAATTTCATTTTTTTATGGCTACCAATGTCTTTTTTTAGAGTGACCTAGTGCGTTTTGTATTTTCTAATCCTAATTTTGTTGCTTCCCAGTTACATATAGTTTTTTTCTTTCGGATTGGTTGCAGCAACTGTGGCTTTTGATTTTGAAAGTTATTGAGTGATTTGTGATTTACAGTTTCAGCGTGGAAGACTTTTGGTTGGTTACTACGTAGTGGTTAAGTGGCTCTTTGCGTTACTCATTGGCATCGGTAAGCTGCTTGGCTTCAATTGATGTACGTTTTTTTTTCATATCGTTCTAGAACACACCTCATAACTTATCATTAGCTTGAAATGTGCATTCATCAATTCACTGATTGTTGATTCTTCAATTTTATTTACTGATTTGGGTAAAAAATTTATTTGTTTCCAGAATTCAGTGATTCTTGTAGCTTATACCTGAAAGAGGATACCGTATTAGTTGTATATTAGTTTTTGATGCAGATATGCTGCATTGATTGTTGATGTCGTTGTGTAGCAAATGCTACATTAAGAATGATTATAGTTTCAAATAAGATATTTTAGGCATTGATCATCAATTTTTTAACTATCCAGGAAAAAAGGTTGACGAGGATTGCTTTAGCTATTTCAATATAATTAATTTAAGTGCATAAAAATAAATAAAATTTGTTGCTGGAGTCGTAGTTGCCTTTCTTTTTCCTCAGGAAACATAAACATCTTTTTTTCTGCTCATGTGATTTTCTTTTTAAACGACTTTCAGGTACTGGGTTAGCTGCAGTTTTCATAAATATTTCTGTCGAGAACTTTGCTGGATGGAAGTTTGCATTGACATTTTCCATTATACAAAAATCGTATTTCGCTGGCTTTCTTGTATATGTATTGATCAACCTTGTTTTGGTCTTTTCCTCTGTATATATCGTCACACATTTTGCACCAGCTGCAGCTGGATCTGGTATACCTGAAATAAAGGGCTATCTAAATGGTATGCAAGATTTATTACCATGGTTTTAATTATAGCTCATTCGTTGTTTTAAAAGTAATGATTGCCATCAAACATTCAGGTGTTGACATTCATGGTGTTCTATTCTTCAGAACCTTAATTGGAAAGGTGCACAACCAATTCATAGGATATTTTGAGTTTGTTGAGACTGTTACCGGTAATTGTACTATTTCCCTGATACTTAACAGATATTTGGAAGCATTGGATCGGTAGGAGGGGGCTTGGCATTAGGTAAAGAAGGTCCTCTTGTTCATACTGGTGCTTGTATTGCTTCTTTACTCGGACAAGTAAGCATAATACATTTGAATTTGGACTATGCCATCACTTATTGCTTATTTCTTTGACAAAGCAACAATTATGCCTCAACTCATTTTTAAATTGGACTATGTAGCCCTCAGTTAGGAAACAAAAAGAAAATTATCCTAAGATTAGCTCTTTTATGTTCTCATATTTTTGGATTAATAACTGAAGGCGTTGATTGTTTTACAGCTAATCTATTGATGTGGGGGAATGAAACTAATTCCTTTAAAGCGGTTTGAGTTCTACCCCAATTTATAGGTGTTAGTAATAGCAACTGGGTTAAGTCTATGAAGAGGGTTCATCATTCCAACTTTTTGTAATGGGCATTGTAGCATAAATCAAATCTTTTTACTACGGCATTCGGTTTGCTTGGAGAGTTGTTCTTAGTCACAATATTTAAGTACCATATTTTTTTATATCTTATAATCTCACATGCGTTTTGGTGTCTTACAATTTCCATATGCTTTTTGGTGTCTATTACAGGGTGGATCAACAAAATATCATCTGAGTTCCAAGTGGTTACAAGTATTTAAAAGTGACCGAGATCGCCGTGACCTAGTGAGTGACTTTAGTCTAGAAAGTTTTTTAGATTAAAACTCTGTTCCTTTCTGTTAGGATCGGATTCAGGTTGCTTACCCTGAGATCGGGTAACCATCCTTCTTCCGTTCATAGAGAAGACGAAACAAAGAAAATAAGAAAATACTGAATAATTGATTCCTCCACCCTGGGGGCTAGAGTTCTTAAATAGAAAACTACAAACCTGACTTCCAAAATACGAAATGACCAAAACGCCCAACAAACTAAAGGGAAAAATCATTAAAAGAAATAAGACAATAAATAAGAAAATAAGCTAATGCTAGACTCGTCTAACATATTGTTTCCCTACGAAAGCGTCCATAACACTTTCACGTCAGGAAAAGCAATTTTGGGTATTTTTTGTAAAATGTTTTTTTTGGCGATAAATCAATTTAATTTAGAAATAAGGATATATAATTAGTAAGGATCAGTGATTCTCTTTAAGTAATGTGAAATGAAGGAGTTGGTAGTCGACGCATTGATATGTACTTTATCGAAGAACAAACCAAAAAGTGTCTAGATGTATGTACCTATTTTCTTATGAGAAAGCTAATCTTATCCCACAAGAGAATGGTTGAATGATTAATCCTTTGAACTGGAGTTTTTCTTCCGTCCTTCCTAAAAAGGGTGGTTATGGTTTCTCTAAATTCTTAAACATTGTATTTCTTTTGTGGTCACTGTTTGCATATTTTTAGTTGTGCCTGAGAAAAGTCCATTGACATTTTCTCTGATTCCTTGAATCGAGGAGAAAACCCACTGGGGAACACAACATTAGGATAGATACACAAAATGTGATATACTTTTTTTAAAATAGGGGTGTTTGTTATTTTTTTTACCTTTTCTGTTTTCCTGACAATAATGTAATAGTTCTCCCTTGAGATTTTGATATGTTAGAAGGTTTAAGAGAGTCTAATTTAGTTATAATAAGTTTTTTTATGAAATAAATGTTTGTGTTGAGCAATTACTATAAAAAGTAAAATATTAGGAAGGAAAAAGGGTGCGAAACTGTTTTGAGGTGGGAGAGAGGAAAGGCTGTTGAATTCCCTTGGGTGAAAGTGTGGAAATAGTAGTTCCTGACGGAATGATAATTTTCTGTTGTTGCAAGTAGGCTTTGATTAGTATAGTTTGAATGATTTAGAAAAGCTTTATTTGTAACATAATCATTGGATAAAATATATTGGACCATTGCTGATTTTCATTTATAGGGAACATTAATATTTCATGGTAAGAATATTATACAAATATAATATTCCAGATTTATTATTTGCCATACACTGAAATAGTGATATAAGTAAAGGCATTAATATCTCAATTCGGTTTTTGAATGTAAATAGTATTTTAACTTCCTATGAATTTAAATTTTTTCCAGTGATTTCTTAGATTTTACGTTCATTTGACTTAGCCAAAGAGGTAAACTACCACTAAAATGCGATATTTTTCATATGTAAATGTTTTGAAAAGGTGACCTGTGGATGTGCAGCAGGAGTTGCTGCAGCTTTTAGAGCTCCAGTCGGTGGTGTATTATTTGCCTTGGAAGAAGTTACATCTTGGTAACAACATTTAGCATTGATTGAAAGTTTTGCATGTTATTGCATCTGTATGTAAGAAAAAGCTTTGGAGGGTGCAATTGTGTTCCCCAAGGACATGTCTGCATGCTTGTCTGGAGGCATATTTAAAACTTATGACCTGGAATCTTTTATCTTTTTTATCAAGCAATCCATTAACAAGGTACATATTCTAAAAGGTGGAGGAGTCAACTAATGTGGCGTGTATTTTTCACTTCTGCTATTGTTGCTGTTGTTGTCCGAACAGCAATGGGATGGTGTAAAAGTGGAAAATGTGGACATTTCGGTTCTGGTGGTTTCATAATATGGGATATATCAGAGTAAGATTTAAATCTATTCATTCTTTCTGGTTCATAATTTCGGAGTTTTATTTACTGACTGCTTATTTTAGTGGTCAAGAGGACTACTCTTTTGGAGAGCTGTTGCCAATGGCTGTTATTGGGGTCATTGGAGGCTTATTAGGTAGGTATTTTTTTATCTGTTTGCACTGCAGTTACTTTCCATAAAATTTGGCTTAATCTTCATCTTGTGCTCTCAGGTGCCCTATTCAACCAGCTTACTCTTTACATAACTTACTGGCGCAGGAATTTCTTGCACAAGAAAGGAAACAGAGTCAAGGTACGTATTTTAATTAATTTTTGTTTCCATTTCTGCTAATGTCAAGTTTTCTCAAGTAAGATGCCATTTCTCATTTAACCGTTGCAGATAATTGAGGCTTGTATTATCTCCATTGTCACGTCTATTATTTCTTTTGGGCTGCCACTTCTGAGAAAATGCAGCACATGCCCTGCAGTAGATGCTGATTCTGGTATTGAATGCCCTAGGCCTCCGGGAATGTATGGGAATTATGTAAACGTAAGATCATATGCAACCTATCTTTTGCCTTTTGGATTTGTCTTTGGCTATATTTTATGAATGTGTTAGTTGATTGTATTGTTTAAAAAAAGCTTCCAGCATTCCCAATTACCTATTTTTATGTGAGCCTTGTAAATAAATAATTTGTACCTCTGAAAGCAGAATATGATTAATGTTTTCCAGAAATTGATTTGTTATGTGGAGTTTTAGGAAACCAAAACGTGAGTTTGTTGATCTGGAGTTATTTCTTTCATCTTATTAATGAAGATCAACATCTTTTATAGTGTTCTAACCAAAACACATTGCTGAAAATAAGCAACTGAGATTCATTTTACGTTGTGTGACTCTTGAATATCTAATTGTTTGGATCTTTCAGTTTTACTGCAGCAATGACAATGAGTACAATGACCTAGCCACAATTTTCTTTAACACACAGGTTTATGTCCGATCTTCAATCCTCTGTTTCTCTGAAAATGATTATTTAGATGACCTAATTTCTCGTTTTTGTTTCTTTAAAATATCCTTTGGTGCTGCAGGATGATGCAATAAGGAATTTGTTCAGTGCCAAAACCTTTCACGAGTTTAGCGCCCAAAGTTTATTGACCTTTTTGGTATGGCATATTATCCCAAAGCAGCATCATCTCCTTTTTTATGATAGCAATGTCTCCTACACTGACTGAAATCTGTGAACATTATTTTGTTAATATGTATAAGAATTGTCTGTTCAATCCCAATTAGTCTCAATGAAATTTGTCCTTAAATTTCTGGACTACCAAGTCATATGCTAGTCTTCAATTGTTCTACCTAGCTATCGAAACCTCTCAAGTGGAGGGAAAATTTCAACCATTGCTGCCACAGTCCATATATTATGACGCGGTATATCATGCTTCCTGAAAAATTATTTTATTAAGAAAAATGAAAAGGAACAGCTATGGCAATTTTGTAAAGAGGATGTAATTTAAATTTTTTTGAAGTATCAAATGTGGACTTGCAACTAGAACAGACATGAAAACTTTATCAGTTAAATGAAGAAAAGATTTTATTTTTGTATATTTGGCTCTTTTTCTTATTCCTTTTCAGGTCATGTTTTATTCTCTAGCTGTGGTGACATATGGCACTGCTGTTCCTGCTGGCCAGTTTGTACCTGGTATAATGATTGGATCCACATATGGACGTTTAGTTGGCAAGTTGGTTGTTAAATTTTACCAGAAGCCCAACATTGAAGAGGGAACGTAAGTTCTGCCCCTGCCCTTCAGTTTATATGCCTGCTCAAGTTTTCATTGCTAGAGATTTTGAGATCATGTCTCATATCTCATTACAGGAATTATCATCTACTAGTTTCTGTGTCTCACCAGTTAGTACAAATATTTGTCTGTGACCTTCTAGGATTTCCATGGTTCTTAAAGCCACTGGTCCTCACACACTATCCTTCTCTCTTCAAAGTAAGAAATCACAAAAAAAATTATTTATCTGATTTCAGAAGTAAGATGATGCGCTGCTTATAATATTTTTTATAAAAAAAAGTTTGATAATGCATTATGTCAATGGTCATGTGTCTTTTTATCCCAATATTTGTTTGCTTAGGGAAAACTTCCAATCCACATATTCTATGAAACATACAAGCGCATTTAACTTTGATTGAAACTTGATTCTTGGAAATCTGATAATTATACATTTTACCCTCGAGAATTTTGATTTTCTTGTAAATTCAACATTACACGTGCTAAGCGGGTTATCAAATTAGCTTACCATATTTCTTGGTAAAGATCAATATGACGCAGAAGCTTCTCTTATTAATATTTAACAAAATCAAAATAAAGGATAAGTTTAAGTTGGTAAAGATCAATATGCACGTATAGAAAATCACAATATGCACGTATACAAGAAAAATGAGTTCTTTTAGCTTATAAAATTTTGTCTGGTTTTTATTGGCTACCCTTCCCTTTTCTCTCAAGGATATAAAAACTAACAAATGGCACTTCTCTATCTATAAGATTTATGAAAATTGTTATTATCTTTTTTGTAACCAGTCTCCATCTTTGGGTTGTTTAGATATGCTCTTTTGGGAGCTGCTTCTTTTCTTGGAGGTTCAATGCGGATGACTGTGTCCTTGTGTGTAATAATGGTTGAAATCACAAACAATTTGAAACTTCTACCACTTATCATGCTTGTTCTTCTTATCTCAAAGGTATGTTTTGTGGTTATGTTTTCAATAGAAATGCAATTTAAAACGCTCTCAAAATGATTTCATCACAGGCTGTAGGAGACACTTTCAACGAAGGACTATATGAGGAACAAGCACAATTGAAGGGTATTCCATTACTAGAGTCAAGACCAAAGTATCAGATGAGGAAAATTGCTGCAAAAGATGCCTGTGGAAGGAGGGTATGATCTTGACCGCTTAAAAGCTAACTTCTATTGCATTATTTAATGTCTTCTTGGTATGGAGGTTGCCCTGGATCTTGCAAAGGGCAACAAATCTTTAAAGATGTTCACTAAAATAAATCATGTAACTTACGTCTATCATTTATCTCAGCGATAAATGTTTATGAAAAAAGTGTACATTCATTTGTCTGGGAAAGTAAAAGTATTTCTTCCACTCACTGAAAATATGGAAAACAATTATGTTGCTAGAAAGTTTAAGGTTCTGACCAGCAAAGAATTCTTGATTTTCTTACAAATTACATGGCAAATATTTATCCGATTATTTGTAGTTTTATGTATGGTTTTATTGCAACTGGTTCACTCCATATTTGATCAGAAACTTTGTTCTCCTTTTTTTTTGAAAGGTCGTCTCCTTTCCACGAGTTGTCAAGGTTGCAGACATGGTTGAGATTTTGAGATGCAATAAACATAATGGATTCCCAGTGAGATTTTCTTTCTAACACAGTTTTCTGATGTTTTTAGCCGGTCGATATATGCAGTCATCTGAACTTCATGTTTACGCACTCAGGTGATAGATCAAGGAAGAAATGGGGAGGCACTTGTGCTTGGGCTCGTTCATCGAAGGTAAAGCTCTTTTCTTATTTTATTTTCCCAGTTCCCATCTATAGAGGCATTTGCTGGATTATAAATTTATAAACTTCTGATTTAGTGATCTTTTGGTTCATAATATAGTCATCTTTTGGGGCTTCTTCTGTCGAAGGAAGATTTCCAGCATAGCCCACTGCCTTCCGATCAAAGGGGATCCTGGCCAATCAGGTAACGGATCTATGATGGTTATGTTTAATACAGATCTTATTGTCTTTTGTGCGATGAGGCTTTGATGGATCATCTGAATTTCAGGCATAATTTGAGTGAGTTTGTGAAACCTGCTTCCAGTAAAGGCTTAGCTATAGATGATATACATTTAAGCTCAGATGACTCCGAAATGTACATAGATCTTTTCCCATTTTTGAATCCCTCTCCATATATCGTTCCAGAAGACATGTCTTTGACAAAGGTGATGGATTCCTTTCGTTTCTGTTTCTGCTCGTCTTTCTTTATTGTTGCTTATTAATAAATGACTATTTTTTCTGTTAGTACAGGTATATAATCTTTTCAGGCAGCTAGGTCTAAGACATGTATTTGTTGTCCCTCGTCCTTCTCGTGTTGTTGGTTTAATTACAAGAAAGGATTTGTTGATTGAGGTATCGAAATGGAACTACATTTGTTCATTTAGTTTATTTGTGACTTGAGCTTTTATTATTTGGGTGGTAGGATAATGACGATTCTGACACTGTGGAACTCCAATCGACCAGTGTAAGGTCTCTATGATGCTTTACTCATGACTTATGAAAAATTTGAAACTCATGCATGTAAGGACATTAACTTTCTTGTCTTGCTATACATTTTTCATATCAATGCCAAAAAGAATAAATTAAATTAAAATTAAAGACCATTTTATGCAGAAAGATTCAAATTTAAATGTCTTTTATTCTGCCTGATTGTCCCCTACCTGCTCGCCCCAACACTCTGACTTCTCCAAGCTAATATGCATACAGTAGTGAATCTCTCTCTTTCAGACAATTTTGATTGTCACTATGATTAGTTGAACTAGGGTGTTTAGGATGAATAATGTTAGGTTTACTTTTTTAGCATACGCTCTTGTTATACACGCTGACGTATCAAGTTTTGATTGATCTAGTTAAAGTACATTTACTGTAGTACAATTAAAATAATTATTTATAATATTTAGGACATCAATCCCTGTCCAACCCATCAGTATGTACAATAAAATAATATTATAAGAAGATAAACTTAGTATTATCTTAAGTCAATTATATCGATAAATTTGCTCAATTTTAGCGTGGCGGAATGAATTAAGATTCTTCATTGAAAAAGACATGAATATCTTCAAACTAGCTTCTTTGCATTGGAGAAGGTAGTCTATGATATTTGAATACCTTAATCGTGTCATAATGAGCTATTGTATAGATTGCTCAAGCTTGGTCAGAATTGGTTCGATCTCATCGTTTTTTCCTCCATGTCTTTATGCAGAACTCGATCTCGAGATAAAAGAAGCGTCATGGAGGTGAAGGAAGCAGACAGGCCGCTTCTCGGCGGTTTTTTGGGATAAGTGATGAATTATTCTGGGTAGTAAAAATAAACGTTGAACTGTAATTCTTTTTCACTTACCCCATTTTTACGCCGGCAATGTTATTCCTTAACCATTACCTGAGTTCATGTAAGTTTAGAAGCATTAGCATACGCTACAATTTTTGTACCGTAGGTGTATGTAAAATAAAATATGGATGACGTTGTAGTGGATATTCATAATTATTTATTTGTAACACTTATTAATTATTTATTTCTTTAATGACCCAATAAATGATAGGTTTAGTGTCTTATTTCATTCTTGAAAACTAACTTGTTGAATGTCTACTGTCCATTTAACGTAATAAAATATAAAAAGATAATAATTTATTACCGTATGTGTAATTAGGGGTGGACAAATCAATCGAACTGGAATTACAAACTGAATTGAAACTGTCGGTTTTAATTTAGTATTTATTTTAATTTTTAAAAAATTGATCAGGTTTTAAGAGTAAAAAATTATGAAATTTTTTAAAATTAAGTAAAACTCGGCATAATCACTAATAAAATTTGATATAAATTAAAATTTGTCATAAATTTTTTAATTACTTAAAATTTGATTCAAATATAATAAAAATATTTATTTTATTATTATATTTTAATTTTTTTAATATAAAATAAAATTAGAGTTTTGATTTTAAAAATTTAAAATGATGAATTTTAATTTTAATTTTAGTTTAAGATATATCGGGTTAGACCGTTCGTGTAATTATTCCTTGTCGGTATTTATATTCATGTATTTATTGCATGTGAAGGAGAAAGTGATTACAGCTGCATTATTTGAGCAATTTATCAATTTCATTTTTTGTCGGCCATAGACAAAACATAAGGTAATTAATCTGTGGAGTAGCATCGCCGTTAACCACTGCCGTTAATTTATACGGTCATGTTTTGTCGGCCATAGACCCAATATATCAATTTTCTTAAGACCATTGCCGTTAACCGCCGCCATTTGTGCGCCGGCGTAGTCATCGCCATCCATAAATCTCTTCCAAACCCAGTCTCTCTTCCAGACCCTCTCCGTCATCTCTTCAATCGGAACACCCTTCGTCTCCGGCAAAAGAAACAGCACAAGCCCAGACATTGTCAAAACCCAACCCGAAAAGAACAAGGAAATCCCGGATTTGAACTTGCAGAACAAGGAAAGGCCTGAGCTATGACGAAAGTGAAGAGCAAGTTGACGCAAGCTGTGGCGCTTTGGCCGGACGACCGAGTGTTATCGCACTCACTACTTGAGACAGAAACATCTGGACGCCGGCTTCCAGTAACAGTATTCTCCGGCCTATTTTGTCGACGGAGTAGATGGAGACAATGGTGGAAACCACGGTGACAGCTCAGGTAATAGCAGCCAAGTAGAGCGCTGCATCGTTTTCGAATCTTAATGTGTCGAACAGGACCGGAGCACAGAACGTTATCGCGTTGATTCCGGTGACTTGCTGGAAAATCTGCTCCATACAGTCAAATATTATCAGTCTTTTTAATCGATGAATAAATAGAAAAATGATTAAAATTATCGTGTTGACTATTGTTTTTCATAGCACCATATTATATTAATTGTTATCAAATTTTGAAACAATTACTTTTATTCTAAATTATCCTTGTTTTGATTAAAATTTAGTGTCACATGAATTTTTTTATTCAATATAATTTTTTTATAATGAATTGACTTAAAATATTTAAAAATATAAATATATTTTACACGATTCAATACACAATACCATGGTATGATTTACTTATACGTAAACTTGAATATGGTAACAAATTTGAAGAAGAATTTAAGGAAGTTCATCGACAAATTTGTGTTTGAATTCATACATGACAACATTTTATTTATACACATTACACATTAGTCAAACACGACGAAATAGGCTCGATTTGCCAAATACATTTTCTCACTTCATTTTAGGTTTAATATTTGTGCCTCATTTTATATCTAAATTTAACTGAGAAAATAAGTAGGTAGTTTTAAATCTGCAGGCAGTGTAATTTACTAGATATATTTTAATGTTAAATATATTTTATATCCAATTGAAGTAAAAATTCTAACATTACCGTTATACCAGCAATTCTAAGATTACTTTCTTATTTTGTATATTGCGTGTCAAATCATAATCGATGCAATAAAAATAATTATTTTACTACACTAATTGCGCACCTTAACGAGAATTTAATGCTTGACATCAAGAGTATGAACAATAAAGTCGAAAACTTAAATTTTATGGTACGGGTATCCATAGGAAAATAAACAAGGTGTCATGGCAAAGAACACCAAAAACCAAGAAAATGGGTCACATGCAAAGCGTAGAAGCAAGTAACCATGGACCAAACTGTTGGGCCGGGGTGTGGAGGTCTTGGATGAGAGAGATTTCGCTTTTTTGATACAAGTAAGTAACCATGGACCATATTGGAAAATGGTTAAAAGGGGAGATGCCCTCCACTAGGGTAGGACAAACTCATAAAGGTTCCAACGCAAAATGTAAACTTGTGTTTATAGGCGTCAATGGTTGAAGAAGAATCCAAACCCTAGGGTACCCTACCCTTCTAAATCCTTCTATGGACATAAACTGTTTGTAGGTCCATTGCTGCTCAACTTATGAGCAAGACAATGGGCTGTGAGGCCCATTGACGAAGCTTAGCCCAATAAGAAATTAGGCCCGCTTGTAGGTCCATAATTTATTATTTTTCCGACTCAGAGAGTAGACTCTGAAAATTGGGACGATAAATATTTTGGATTTGATTTAAAAATAATAGTTATTTAAAAAATGAAAGTGGTTCAAGTAGGTTTCAGGTGTAGTCCAGTGACACATATTATTTATTATTGACTCATTTTGTTATTAATTTAAAATCCACTCAGCTTCACCAAACCAAACCACATTAAATGCTAATATATGATAAATATATGAAATACAATTAAAAAATAAAATAAAATTGAGGGACAGTAATTAAGTAAAACTTTGATGATTAATTAGAGTTAATGATACATCTGCATCTGGGATTATTGATTACTAATTAGAGTGAGAAATTATTGAATATTTTAATAAATCTTATTTGATTACAGCACGCACCGCAGGTCCGCATGTACTTCCTTCTTTTCATTTTCCACGTAAGCCAGATGACGTAGCCCTAATGTCCACGTGGCACCAGGAATTAGATTCTGAGGATAGCGAAACAGCCGCCTGGCCCCTTCCCCTTCCTAAGCAGTAAAGGCTGGGGCCACATCCTACGTGGCGACACCTATTTATGTCAAAGCCCCGTGAGTTTAGCCTGTCTCCTACCGAGCCTCCACCTCGGCCACCGGCGAACAGATATTTACTACCCAGACCTTCTGCAAGCAACTTAAACTTATGCCATTTCTACGAATAGAAAACAGCCACGTAAGAGCAAGGATTTCCAACATTTGCTTTCCTTTGGTTGAGCGCTTGAATGTGAACCCCACAAAGCCATGGGCCCACGTAAAAAAGACGGGTTTTTTTAATTATTTCTTTTTTATTTAAATATAGGGATAAATAAGAAACGCTGGGAAATTTGACTGGAGAAAGAGGGCCTCCCTGTTGGTATTGCCCATGTGCTTATCCGACACTTTGACAATTAAATTTCTCAAATTATTTTCAAGACAAGACAGAAAAAACGAAAATAAAATTGAGAGGGTGGGGCCATCTAATAACACGTCACGGCAACCGGGGCTGCCTCTGGCCACCGTGTGACAATAGAACCAAAAATATTCGAAGAATCGGCCGCTGAAGATGTGGGACCCGCCTACCTCTATTTCCGCCGTACCGTACATCCACCCGGCTGGACTCGGTCGTGTTGCCACGTCGGATCACGATGGGGAAGCTCAAAAGAGATCGCGACCGTAGAATATGCAGTTCTGTCGAGTGGGCCCGGATAGTAAAAAAAGGTGAGAGAATATGAGAAATGACCGGTGGAAGGGATATTTTGTGCGGTGACCTAGATTCGTTTGTCAATGGGAATGCGCCCGGAACCGGTTATAACCGGTCGCAAAAAGAGGACTTTTCTTTAAGGGGACTGACTTTTTTAGCAGTGTGATATTAATACATTATTTATATAAACGAAAAATGTAATAATATTAGATGAAACTTGGGAGGAAAGAATATAGAGCCACACGTGTCGGATTGTGTGCATACAAAATTTATTTTATAATGGACGTGCCAGATTTTGCCATGTCGGACATCATTGCCTTTCACCGTTAGATATGTCGGGAGTGCACGGTCAGGATATGGGATGGGGTTCGGAGATTGCGATCTTGGCCGTTTGCGCGTCCTTGGAGTGGGTTCCGCTAAGGATGAAATACAGCGAAAAAGATGATGATGATACGAAGGGCACCAAAAGAGGATAGATAAATGGCTGAGTTGGTTGATGAACGGTAAATTTATATCAAGAGATTTATTTTCTCTAATGAGATTTATATTTGTGATATTAGGAGGGAAGAGAGAGACAGAGAGACAGAGAGGGTCGGGAGGTCTTGAGGTGGACTTCAGAGAAAGAGGTGAAAGAGAAGAAAGAAGATTTGGAAGGGAAAGTTGTGATCTTTTTGCGAGTATTTGAGTTTACTGAATCGGTCTTTGGAAGCTGGAGAGAGCGATTTTTCGTAAGGTTATGTCAGTTTTCAGGTGATGAATGATAGGAGAGCTCATCTGGGTATTCTTGATTTGGTGAGAAGAAGAATTCGCAAGAGATATGGATAGGAATAGAGAACCGAGGAGGTCGACCATGGCGGCCACAAACGGAAACGGATTAATGAAACGAAGACATAGAACTACCAGTCTCAGAGAGTCTCCGGGTTCGTATTTCCTTAGATCTACCTCAGAAATGAATGAGGTTTCATCGATTTCGATCCATTTTTCTGATTGTGAAGTGTTGCTTTTTTGCAGAGGAAGACGTGGTGGTCGAGTTGCTGGAGACAGCGAGGCTGAGAGATCGAGGAGCTGGGAAGAAAGACCGGGAGAGGGAGCGGCTTAGCCGAAGCAAAAGAAGGAGAACCGACAGATTAATGCATGGAAGTAATAAGGAAGAGGCAGGGGAAGAGAGTTCAGAAGACAGTGTAAATGACGAAGAAGATGAGGACGACGAAGACTGTGGAGGTTCAGTCAGGATGCTTCCTCCGAACCCGCCATCGATGGCGTCGATTTCTAATAACAGGAAAAGCTTTCCTCCGGCGAAGACTTTTCGAACCGCCGCCGCATCGTGGAAACCAGCCGACGAAATGATCGGTGTGCCAGTTCCTAGAAGAGCACGCTCAGGTAGAGCTCCGGTTGAGATGGAGTTTTTAAGGTCTCTTATTGGCGAGAAACTTTCTTACTGGTTTTCGATTTTCAGTTTCTACGAAGAGGTCTCACGACTCTTGGACTCCGACCGCCGGGGCTGGTGCGGCAGAGCTTATTCACCGTCAGACTTCAACATCTCCGGTGAGACCAAGCGTCGGTTCTGCAACTGTATCTCTAGCGCCGGCGTCGCCTTCTTCCTCTAACGCTTCGACGAGAAAGAAGCTGGTGGGTCACTCTCCTCACTTTGATGTTTTCCACATTCTCTTCCTCGGTTTTCTAAATGCTCTTCGATTTCGCAGAAGTCGAGCGGACCGAAACCGAGGCCTCCGAAATCATCGTCGAAATCTTCTTCAACTCAGGAAGAAATCGAGATCGAGATTGCGGAAGTGTTGTACGGAATGATGAGACAGCCGCAATGGCCGTCCAAGCAGGAAATCGCAGCCAGTGATTCTATGAAGTTTGATTCGAGAGAGGTGAACAAAACGACGTCCGACTCTAAATCTAGGGTTTCTTCGCCGATCTCAAACTCGTCCTCTGCTTTACCACTTCCGTCGTCGATTCTGACGCAGAATTCTGTTTCAACCATCACCTCTATATCTGCAATGGGTGAGTGTTTCTCAGCTTTTTACAAGCTCGTCCTACTTTATTCTCTGTTCTTCTCCTACTTCTTTCTCCGATTTACCTGCTCTGAAATGGATGGTGTGAATCTGCAGGAACTAAGAGAAAAAAATCTCGACCGAACAAGCATGAGGACGAAAACCCCTCAATTTTCAGCGGGAGGAATGGCCCCATTTTCTCGACTACAAAACCAGAGGCTGATTATTCAACGAAAACAGAGATTTCCCCCCATAATTACAAGAAATCTTCGGGATTTTTAGCTGAAAATGGCAGAGTTGCAGGCAAGGCCGGAAGTTCTCAAGTTACACAGTCGTCGGAGGTGCAGATCGAACATATCAAGCCAGAAAGTTACGTTCCGTCAGATTCAAATCTTTTGATTGCAGAATCAAATGGGAAAGGTTTGGTGGGAGTGACGAAGGAGGAGCCTCAATCGCCCAAAACCGAAACCTTAATCCCTATCTCGAATCATAATATTCTAGATGAAAAGATTCCGACTAAACCGTAAGTATAATTTATCCTCCCCTTTCTGGGTTTTCTTCACTTTTCAGTGTCTGTATTTTGAAAAGTTATTTTTTCTGCAGTCATACGTCAATGGTGGAATGCGAAAATCAGAGAGAAGAAAAGTTTCAGATAGATCTGATGGTGAATCCATTATCTTCTCCAATATTCTTCTACTTTTTTCTTGTTTTAATTCATCAACCAGACGGTTATCTTTTCGATAAACTTCCATCCAGGCTCCTCCTCCACTCCGATCATCACCGGAAAGAAATGTCGAGACCGATTTTGTGGCTGTAGATCCGAAATCTATGGTTAGTGAAGCAGAAATGGTGAGTGGGCCACCACCCTGGTGTGGATCATGATAGACAGGAGACTGTTAAAGAGTCTAGAGAGAGAGTTTTTATTTTAATGGCGTAATCAATAGACGTGTTTTCTTGTGGTCGTAGGAAACAACAGTGGCTGCAAAAGTAAAGGAAGACGAAAAAGAGGCGAAAGCCAAATCTGGCGATGCTGATTCCAGAAATCGTGTTGTTATTATTAGTAAAGAAAAGATGATCGATCTTCAAGTTGAAAGAGATACTGGCTATGGAGGTTTAAGCAATAATAAGCCAAGCAGGCTGGGCCAGAAGCATCAGCAGCAACCTTCAAATTCAGACAAAGCTGGTAAATTTTCGCCTCAGATCTTCATTTCCCAATCTGGGTTCTTGGAGATTTTCATGGTCTTTTACTTTCTCTCTTCTTTATCTCCTCAGGCCAAGCTAATTCTCTTCCTTTCCCCATGCCTATTGCTGGCTGGCCAACTGGACTTCCTCCCATGGGGTACGTTTGATTTTTTTTGTTTTTTTTTCTCTTCTTTCTCTCTCTACCTTTGTCGTGAGAATTGAGTTTGATTATCTGCAGATACGTGACTCCTCTGCCTGGCGTTGTGTCCATTGATGGGAGCTCTGTTTCGTCTACGGCTATGCAGGTAATAGAGTTTTCTTGTTTGGCCTATTTGTTCTCTTCTTCTCTTTGTGTCCTGCCGATGACGGATTCTCGTCTGTTTTATTCGTTTTCAGTCTCCGAACTTGCTTCTCCCGCAGCCCCCGCCGAAGAGATGCGCCACCCATTGCTACATTGCTCGAAACATTTGCTACAACCAACAAATCGCAAGGATGAACCCTTTCTGGCCTTCTCCTCCTGGCTCGGCGTCTATGTTTGGGGCCAAGCACTGCAATCCAAATGGCTTACCCTCTTCGGATTTTCATGGAAATTTTTCTGGTAAAAACGTGAATTCAATGCAGGAGAAAGGCCAGAGTCTTCCCATATTTTCTGCTCAATCGGCAAAAGATAACAAGCCTTCTCAACCATCTTCCATTGTCGATGTTTCTCAGAGAAAGCAAATTCTAGTTCAGCAATCTTTGCCTCCAGGAGCTCCTAACAATTTCTTGGTACACTCTTTCGTCGAAATCTGATTTGTTTTGTACATGCGTCGTCTTTTTTTGGGTTGATCGTGATTTTGTGTTTTGCTTATCAGGGTCCGGCCTTTATCTTCCCTATGAGCCAACAACAGGCTGCAGCCGCCGCCTCTGTCCGACCAGCTGGCTCAGTGAAGTCTCCGGCCAGCGGCTCTGTTTCCTCTGCTGCGTCTGTTTCATCTTCAGTCAGTGGGCCTCCCACAGCCGCCATTGCAGGGCCCACTATGAGCTTCAATTATCCTAACATGCCCTCCAATGAGACGCAGTACTTAGCCATCTTGCACAACAACGGGTATTCATTTCCGATCCCTGCCCATGTCGGTGCCCTACCTGGTTATAGAGGAGCTCATCCTCCTGCTATGCCTTTTTATAATGGCTCCTTCTATTCTTCTCAAATGATTCATCCTCCACCTTCCGGTCAACCGCAGCTGAGCCAACAAGGTCCACCGAGCTCCAACTTATCCTCTTCGAATCAAAAACATTTGCAGAGCCAGCAGTCGAGGTCCCATGGCGGAGGCAGCCATGGTAGCTGCAATGGAAGTTTACTCGGCTTTCCTTCCAAAAACCATTCTTCTCAGCCGGTGCAGCTTCAGCGAGCTCCGCCTTGGCCGCTTGAAACTGATGTTGGTGGAGAGGAAAGCCCATCAACAGCCGATAGTCGGGCTTCTCGTTTTCAGAATTTTTCCACGCCTATTTACTCACCGCCGAATTTCTCTTCGATCAGTGGTGGTGAAAAGAAGCATCCTCAACCAGTGGGTGTCTCAAAAACAGGAGTTGAACCGTCTCAAGCTTTTGCCTTGTCTTTCGCGTCCATTAATGGCGGTCCTTCTACCACCAACCCCTGTATTGACCTTTCGACGATTGCGACGAATCATCCAATGTTCCAGAACCTTCCGGAAGTTACCCGACACGGTTACCAGATCATGGCTGCAGCCCACGTGGCACAGCAGAAAAAAATCTATCAAGACAGAAATACGACGGGCGGTGATAATTCTTCGAATATAGAGGAAGAAAGAAAAGCTTCAACGATTGGTCAGTCCATTGCCTTCTCGAGATCGGAGTTATCCGATACATCAGCCATGGTAGATAGCTCGGCTCGAAGGCCTTCTGGGTCTGTTATGTCCCAAATGCCGCCTGTGATTAGCTCTCCCAATGCCTCGAATTCTCAAATGCAGCGGAATCAGCAGCAGCTGATGCTTCAGAAACAGCAGCAATTTGCTGCAGCTGCGGCTGCTGCTGCTGCTGCTGCACGAAACAAGACCCCACCGACAAGTAATGGGAGTGGAGCTTATCCAGATCACCTTCCATCTCCGTCGTCAATGGCTGCCAAGTTTCCTAATGCTTTGAATCTGGTTCATAGTAACAGCTCTAGTGCAGCTCATTCTCCTCAATGGAAGAACCCAGCACGGGCATCAACAACGGCTAAGGCTCCTACGCAGTCAGTTTCGTCAGCTGCTTCTACTAAAATTCTTCCTCAGCAACTCAATGGACCGCATCAAAGCCATGCCCAGATATCGTTTGCAGCAAATACTAAATCATCTGCACAAACTCCACCTCCTCCATTAATGGTAGGCTCTCCAACCTCTTCCATCTCGAAAAGTGCAGGTGGGAGCCCGAGATTGGCTAGTTCGGCAGGAAACAAAACTGGCCAAGCTGCCTTGCCACCTCAGCAAATCAAGAATTCCCAACCATTGCCAAACCAGAAGTCGATCCTTGGAAATCCTCATGCAACCTCTTTGCCAAGCTCGGGAAATAAGACCCAGTTGGCGCCGCAATCAAAGCAATCGTTACAACAAGCGCAACTCTTGTTTTCCCATCCGTACATGCAGGCTCAAGCCTCTCATTCCAATAGTGCATCAACTCCCACGGCCGGCAGTGGATATTATCTTCAAAAACGCTGGGGAGACCCCCAACCGGTGCCAAGTGGAATGTTATCATCATCGCCAAGCACCCTAGATCCAGCAAAAGCAGTGGCTGTAGCTTCGCCTGGGAGCAATGTAAAATCCTACAGTGGTCTACCATCTACAGGATTACTTTCACACCCTTCCAGGTGAAGCCCGCCGAGCAAAAACAACCTGCGGGTGAGTAGAACAGCTCGATTTTGTGAAAGAAGATGAAAAAGTGGGGGAAAATTCATCGGTCTATGTTGGGGAAAAAGGAGAGTACAGTGCAAGGCAAGATCTTGGCCCCCTTAGTGTTTTCCACTCTCCCATGGAAGTTTCTGTTTTGGTTCATAAAATTGAA
This sequence comes from Begonia fuchsioides, assembly GCA_003255005.1. Classification (NCBI taxonomy): domain Eukaryota; kingdom Viridiplantae; phylum Streptophyta; class Magnoliopsida; order Cucurbitales; family Begoniaceae; genus Begonia; species Begonia fuchsioides. Next base: position 119,220 of record QAOC01024128.1, read on the forward strand.
TTTTAAGGTCATTTTGTAGAATACTAGGAACAATGTTTTTGTTTGAACATGACATATGTGCAATGTTGGAGGGTGTATATATCTTATATATATATATATATATATATGTACTTGCCAATTTGCTACCATGTATTAATAGAATGGGCACCCTCGTTTTTTCATCGACCAGGTTGGATGCTTTGGAGAGACAAGGTGGGGTGGGTAAGTAGGATGCTGTTCTAGGATTTACACGTCCACGATCTCAATCACTGTGCTTTTGTTTGGTTTTATGTTTTGGGGCCTTGGGGGGAGGAACCTGGCTTGTTTGTTTCTTTCATTAAATTATCTATAATATATGCTTTTAATATCCATCCATTTTAAAACGTTACTTTTAAGGCTAGGTGGTCCCCCGATGGGGATGACTTTTGAGACCCCCTTCCTCTTTTCTTCGCACGTGTTGTTCCATTCTTCTACTTATACGTTTATGTATTTATTTATTGAAATGTTTTGTTTCGAGTGGAATTAAGTGTGTAAGGCCATTCTTCGTTAATACGGTTCACCCACTATCAAATGTTGGCCACTAGCTGTGATAAATTTAGTTAAATATAATATATTAGGTGGGGCCCGGTGATTATATAAAAAGACCATTTTAATAAGAAATGGTATATCCATTCCGGAAAGAATAATAATTGGTAATTATTATTAAATTAGTAATTGTTTATTGACGAAAATATTAGATGGGTACATCGGACGGTGAAGCTGAGCTGAGTATTTTGAATTGTCGGCAGCCGTCCAAATGATTGAATGATTCACAAGCGTGGAAGACAAAAGGCAAAAGCATTCCTCCAATACGATCGAGTTAAGTGGTAAGGTAGGGTCCACTTATCTTTTATTTTTAATATAAAATTAATATATTTAATCAAGAGTGAGAAATCAATCAGATACTGTACACAACTGGACAACAATGCTGAATTTGATCCAAGAAAAAAAGGGGCACCAAATCATTTGAAAAAGGGTTCATAATCTCCTATCCATTCTCCTATCCACTTCTTTAAAAAATGAGTTTTTTTTTTCTTAACTCTATTGGGAACACTGTTTGTCCAAGAACTCCTGCTGCTGCCGCTTCATCAAGCACCGTTGAGCCGTCTCGTTGATGATCTTGACCGCAAAGTTGATGATCATGAGCCACACGATTGTATTCCACACGGAAGTAAACGATAAATCCAATCCATTTCCCTGCTCAGATGCATAACCAACATTTGTGAGACAGATAGTGTATATTTGCACGGAGAAGGAATATTAATTAAGGAGTAGTCCTAAGGTTAACTTCTTAACATATCAACCTATTCTATATACTGATGTGTTATCATATAATTAGTCTAGTTCAATTTTATTTAATTTATTATAATTAAATGATTATTGATCATTACTGATCGAATTTATTATATTAATCATCGACTCACACATCAACGTGTACAATAAGAATGTATGATAAGATGATAAATCTAGCATTATCCAAGTTGAAAAGATCTCATTAGGAAAATGAGGTACTACCTTGCTATTTGTAAGGGGAGAAGCCGGGGCATGATACTTCTCTCTCACTAACTTGAGCTTCGCGATGAGATCGGGCAACACAGAAGCCAATCCCGGCACGAGACTCAGAATCCAAATCAACTCATTTTCGATCCAGTCGAGAAGTTGATTGTTGCAAACAGAGATGATGAATATTGTCTGCACAAAAGGGAAAGTACTTTAAACAAAGGCATAGACTCGATCATATTCGACGAAAATATTTTGCATGGACGTGCTTGCCTGTATGTGAGTTTTGATTATTGCTTTTCCGATCAATGTTGCAAGGAAAAATTTCCAGAATGGGACTCCGAATTGTCCGCACAGGATGCCAGCTAAGTCAAATAATGGGTTAGGCACCTGCAAAATAGTTCATTCAACATCCATTTGAATTAAAAGCCATGCAAAACAAGATGTCTTTTAAGCCATTTTAGGGTAGATCTATCAAAGAGCAAAGTTTTGGACAAGTGAAAACCCTAAATTAGCTACTAAAGAAATGAGAATTGGAAAATTATGCAAGAAAATCACAATACACACGTATACAAAAAAAGTAAAATAGTTCAGGCAGCCTTGCCTCAATGGCGAGTGGCGAGTGCCACTACCATGCGGCCTCGTCAGGGTTTTTTTTAACAATTTTTGAAGTTTAGGATTTTTTTACTTATTTTTCTAAAGTTCAAGGTTTTTAAATCTTTTACCCTTAAAAAATGTCTTTTACGCCATTTTCGCATAGATCTATCAAAGTGCAAAGTTTTGGAAAATGAAAACTATTAATTAGCTACTAAAGAAATGAGAATGGGAAAATTATGCAAGAAAATCACAATATGCACGTTTACAAAAACCAAGAAGCGGTAACTAACCGAAGCAAGCAATAAAATAGTGCGGAAGTTCATATGTTGAGAGTGAGCAAGTAACCAGCGCTTTGTTTTATTTACGTAATAAGAAATGACTCCTTTCTCCTCAGTTGAGGATGCGTTTAATTCTTCAATTGCCCCAACTTTGCTACCAGAGATGCTAGCTGCAAGGAGTCGCAATAAACAAATCGACGCATAAATTAGAAAACAAGAATAAATAAAAGAGAGAATTTGAGAACCAAACCAATTCGACTTGCTCATACCTGCCCTTGAGATAAAATAAGGAGGAAGCTCTCCTATGGCAGTGCCAAGACCCCATAGAATAGCTTCTATTTGAACCTTTGCCAATACACTGCTGAGTGGAACTCGTGATGAAGTAAATAATGGTGGCCCAAATTCAGCACAGTCCTTTCCAAGCCACGAAGGACCTCTTTTCAATTGTATCGTATCATACGGAGCGGTTTTTAAATCAACTCGGCCGCATTGTGTAGCTTTTATTGTGAAAAGTGCAATATGAGGACCCAAATAAAGGACAAATGTATGCAAACCAGACCCTGAAGAAAATAAGAAGGAAAAGAAACTGTAGTTTTCAGCTCAGAGGGGGCTATTTTATACCAATCAAGATGGACAAAGAACAAACTACTTTTTACAGTACGTCAAGAACTTCCCATTCCATAATGAAAATAATTGGAATTCATACAGATCAACTATATGAGTTTTCTCACCAAGACCAATTGAAGATGCAACTCCAAGGATCACCCACCATATTCCAAACTCGAAATACTTTAGAATCTCAGCAACATGCTGTAAACACAGACGGGATACAGGACAAAATTACCAAAATAAAAAAGTAATATTTCCAATTGGGATACCTCAATCCTTAAATCATATGAGCTACCAAATAAAATTAATTCCAAAATTAACATGTTAACATAAGTTTTAAGTTTAAATAAAATTGACTTGGGAAGACGAATGAGTTACCAAAAAATCTAATTGAATGACAATTAAATTTAAATAAAAAGAGCAAAAGATCAAAATCAGATACCAAGATGACAATATTATCTATCTAGATACCTTTTGGTGAGGGCCTTCAGCATTAAAAAGCATAATAACAATCAATGCGAGGGCGATATTGAAAAGCAAAAGCCAACCTCCTTTTCCCAGGAGATACAAAATTGAACGAATGACATACTGAACAACACCCAGAACAAAAAACCTCAATGTTTTGAATGGTTGCTTCAGCAGTGTCAAATTTTCTAGCTGTTGTTCGTGGTGTTTGCGTAGTTCTGAAAAACAAAGTGAACAAAAAAAGCTCACAAATTACTATAATTATCCATCAAATTACCAAGTCCCATTGATAATCATAAGACCTCTATAATAAATTAGAGCATTATAGTAGTTAAGGTAAGGGAACAATCAGATAGGTCCTCAACACACAAAAGAAGCATGATAAAACATCGAATAATGATAGAAAAATCGATAAGGAAGCAAGTTTCGTGACCAATTAATGGAGGCTCCCTCTCCCCCAAAAGTTTCACCTGATTTTCTGATGCCCCTCCCTCAAAACAAAGGAACCTCCTGTTTGTAACAGACTCGAAGCCTTATCAAACTCATCACCGGGTGGTTAAATCCATAATAACTTGATCCCTCAAAACTAGGTGGACTTCCACAGCTTGAACTACACGCAATTCAAACACGATTGCATTCACAGTGGTTCAATTTTTCCCAATAATAAAATGCTGATGATCAATAAGAAAACATTATTCTTGGCAGTTACCGTTCAAATTTTAATAATACAAGCTTTTACATGCCTAAAACAAAAATTTTAAATACTCACCCTCCCCTTCCTCTAAGAACCAAACAGAGGGTTTATGATGTATAAGGGGAAAATGCGATTTTAGAGTCAAATAGAATGTAGTAAGTAATCATTTATAAGCATAGGCACCCAAAAAAGACCATTAATGGGACCGAAATATTATAGTTGCTCAAGACAAGCTTAAATAAGGTATGACAGACACAATCTCGAGAAAATGGGAAACTCGATTAAATATGAATGACAATATTTATGATTCGATCAATATCTAGAGTAACGACCGTATACTCAAAGAATCGATTAGATTTCTGCTTCTTTTTAAAATTTGGGGGAAGATCTATCTGATTCGAACGCCTAAATACCAGTAGCCATTCCATGCTCTCCCGTCGATGAATAAATTTAATATACATTTTTTACCTCACCTAAACAAGAACAATCTGCCTAATCCAAAATATACGTTTTTTTTTTCCAATGAAGGGTGTCTATTTAAGGATCAAAATCAGCAGGATATAAAGACGAATGCCGGAAAGCAAACATACTTACGCGCGATCGCGGCGGCAGATGTAGAAGATGGAGATGAAAAACTAGTTGCTTTTCCACCAGAGCCCATTATTCCGACGTCCAGTTAACCAAAATAATCGAACATCAAAAGCATCCCAGATTAAAAAAACAGAGCAAAATTGCTTGAAAACCAGAAACAACAGAGACTGGGATCAATTCTCTTAAATCCAAACCAGAGAAAAATACGTTTCGTTCCACGAGATCCAATTGAAAAAGAGGAAATTTTTATTCCAATTCTCTCCCTCTCTCCCACTCTGTTTTTAGAAGATGGGTTAACTTTCCGTTCCAAGTTTCAAAGAATCCCGCAACTTAGATTCTTCTGATTTCCTTGTTTTTATCCATCTTTTGTGATTTTTTATAATTACTAAACACCAAAACTATTTAATTAATTTAAATAGTAATTAGAAAAATTATTTTTATTTATAAAATTATAGTTTTATTTAAATAATCAAATTTATGTAAAAAAATTTAGTTATTTATTTAAATAACTAAATAAATGATTATTGGAATTACAGGTGGACCAATAATCTCAATCAAAAAGGCGTGATATTATTGGTCCAAACTGCACACTCTTATCCTTTTTTCTTCGAGAAAACTGCAAGTTTCAGCTTCGACTGCAGAGGCTCCGGTCGGTTTCTCCCCGCCAGAACTTGACCCGACCACTCCGTCGCCAATCTTCGGCGGCAGCACTAGTGGATTGCTCAGAAAAGCTTAGGTGGAAGAGCTTTACATAATAACGTGGGAAATATGACGGTGACTGGAAATCAATTCACCGACCAACTCTGAGGGCGTGCGTCGAGGATCAACTTTGGCAACATCGAGAGTGATTTTGATGGCGGCCAAAGATGGCTTCAGAACAACGGGGAACTCGTTCGGCCTACTTGGTTTTGAGAGGTTTGGATTCATCGTTTCGAAGCAGATCATGTTTTCGGAAGTCTTTTAATCCAAGACGATCCAATGCCCTGTCAGCGTGATTCCTATCCGAATTTGTGAATATCTGTGATTTCAAACCAGTCCAAAATCCGTTCAATTTAGTTCGATTTCAGTGATATACTGTGTTAAGTAGTTTTAATTTTGGCAGAGCTTACTATTTTCCTTCGCTTGATGCTTAGGAGGAGGTTTCGTAGGTGGGAATCAGTTTTAACTCGGAGACTCGAAGCTTTAATCTCCGGAAATCCACATTTCTCAACAAGAAAATCTGAAACATACACAAAAATCGACTCCAACTTCGTAACTTTTTTTTCAAAAATCGGTAACGATTTAAGATCAAAGACGAAATTCAACGAATCCAAACCTTCGATGTTCTTCTTGCTAGCCTGAGCGAGTCCAGAATTGGAAGGGTACAAACTACAAAGTAACATCCAGATCTGCTTCACGACAAAACGACAGCAAGAATCACACAACACGCTAAAAATAAATGATTGGACTGATATAGTTCACTTAGTTTATCAATGATAGATTTAAATTAAGAGTCACGGTTCGAAGTCTGCGTCATCATAATATTAGAGTTTAATTCTTTAATGTTGAAGTTAATTTTTGTGGTGTCAGGTAAAGGCCTCTCATTTTTAAGCCATTGAGTCATTGTGATTAACCTCTTCACAAGCTGTCGGGCCGAGTTATCACGGCCCTAGAAACGATGGATTTTGCCTTTTTGGATAAAAAAGTTTCGAAGCGTGCGTTACCGCAGTGTGAGAGTTTAATCCTCTAATATTGAGGTTGCTCCTTATGATGTCAAGTACGGGCCTCTCATCTCTAAGTTGTTGAGTCACCATAATTTAACTATTCACATGTTGTCGGGTTGGGGTGTTGGAACTCTAGGGGCGAGAGATTTCGCTTTTGGTACAAGAATAATAAATGATAGAAAATCTGAATTATTGAAGATTAGGGAATCAAACGGAGAAGAAGAACGGGAGCGAAGAATCCATGGGAGAAAAGGAAGCGTATAGCAAAAAAGACGAAGGGTTCCAGTAATTATTTTATTTAATAAAATAATTATTTGAGCAAAGGGTTAGTTTCAAAGAAATTAGTGGGCCTTAGCTCGAATCCACCGTGAAGTGACGCCATAGCCGGAAAGTCCTCTTGGCATGGAATGTGATGAAATCCCACTATGTACCACACCACTATGTCTTTATTTTCTATTTCTCTATCCCTACAATATAACATATAGTTTTTATTAATTGAAATAATGTACAAACGTGACATGATTTGAATTTACCTTTTAGTCCAAGTTCCCAAGCCATCGTCCCCATGGCTTCGATCGGTGTACTCACCGGAAGCCCACTTCTCCGACTTGCTATAGGGGGTCACCCAGACTTGATACTTGGTGAAAGAAGCCCGGATTTGCGGATAATCGTCGCCGGAAAGGAGAGTAGTCGCCGGCTGTCCCGTGATCAGACGGTACCCGACCTGGTTCCCGAGCCTGGTTTTCTTGTTACTATTCACAACCAACAACTCCCCCGCCTCAGAACCGACCCGCAGCTTGGCCGCCGCTTCGGTTTTCGCGATTTTTCTGACCACCGTCCAGTAGCTCTTACGTGTGGAGTCCGGCGTCGTCGCCGTCTGCAACTTTGTCTTGACGAAGGAGTTGTTGACGCCGTCGATGTCTAGGTCGAGGTGGTATGCGAGAAAATGGTCGTGGTTGACGGCGACAGTGTTGTTGGCGACGAAGGTTCCGTGCATATCTCCGGTTACATGGATGGTGTTTGTGTACGGCTCCGCCTTCATTTCTAGAATTCCAGTCAAATCCACCTGCAAGAATAACTAGAAAATTGATTATCGACGGCGCTCAATATCTTAAAAAAGGAACTCTTTTAATCTTTATAATTATGAAAATATATACAACTGAAAATTAAAAAAAATGAGAAATACGCCGACAATGATGGAGCCACTTCGTTTGAACTCCCAGTCAAGAACATAATCATAGTTTCCTTCAGTGGCCACCATTCTTACCACCAAGCTTCTTTCTGCCTCCCCTCGACTGATCTGCGCAAAAAGTATGGACTTTCTGTAAAATTCTTAAATCTGGACCGGGTCTGAGAAGTTAAATTGAGATTAATGTAAGTAATAAAACCTAGATTATGAAATTGAAGTAGCGTTTCCGTTTTACCAGTTTGCCTGGAACGTTGATTTCAGTATGTCTCCAAGCAACATACCCAGATTGTTTTTCGAAAACACAGATAACCCTAGATATCTTCTGAGCTTTCCCATCTGCTCCATTCAAATACCCATCAATGTATTCTGCATTTTCTGGGCAATCAATCAAACTAACTAGACTCGTAGCACTTCTTCCGAATCCAAACTCTCCAACGTCCATGAAAGTCCTGAAATACCATTCTTTTGCAGGGTCCATGTAAGGAACGAACGTCTCTGAAACGTACCCTCTGTATAGAACCTTTCTGTGTTTCTTCTTCTCTCCGTCGTACACTGAAGCTGTGGAGATTACCACTCCTGCTCTCGCGTTGAAACCTACATGAAATACCCAGTTCTCCCATTTCACTTGGTGGCCATCAATGGAGAAACCCTTTTCTGTTTTTTTGCAGAAAGTGTTGTTCATCCGAGGGTTCGAAGGTTGGAAGTCGGTGCCTTCAGCTGTCGGCAGTGGGGCTCGGAATCTATCGGTGTAGCTGATTATTCTCATTGAATCCACGTCGACTAATAAAGAGATTCCTTCGATAGGCCTCGAGAAGACATTTACAGTTCCTCCTCGGTAAAAACATGCCACTTTTAGAGCTCTGTACGATGTTTTCTGGCCAAACCAACCTACTGTAAATGGAACGCAAGAAACTTCAGACAAATTCAATCCTCTTTTGGCAATAGAGTTTTTGAATTTCGAGTAATTTTGAGGGAGTTTGCTTGCTCTGAAAAGCTCCATAAAAGTGAGAGGCGGATAGCCATTGCCGGTGTAAACACTGTCTGAAACGATGGAGCCACTAGCTAAGTCGACGACGAGCTCGTGTGTCGCACCGAGGGCTCTAACCACAGCTTTGGCTCGGCGGGGCAAGAAGAGCTTCCGCTCCGCACCGTCTCTCCGTAGCCACCCGAAAACGTCAGGTTTATCCGGCTCGTCAAGATCTACAGAGTGAAAAGTGAGATTCGGAAGGGAAGCAGCAAGATTGGAATTGTGGACAGCCAGGCTAACCTTGTTTAGTTCATCAGGGCTGAGAGGGTCGAGAGGGTGGAGAGAAATGGTAGGAGAGAAAGAGTACAGAAGAACACATAGAACAAGGATCAAATCAAGACTCATGAAGATGACCTTCAGACTCTACAATTAAGATGTTTTTCAATCGTTCAATCTTCCCTTTATAGACTTTTAAGTGTTGATTCATACATATTATAATAATATTAATGTAGCATATGGTAAATGAAGTGTAAGTATGTAACAAGCTGGAACATTATTCTAAATGTGCAAATCACATGGGATGATGTTTTTTTTAATGTTTTTGATGGTTGGATTAATTATGTTTGCTGGGTTTGGAGTTCTAACTTCGAATGGTTATACGATAGGTGTTCTAACCCTAATTTATATAATGTTCTTTTTTTGTTGCTTGCAGTGGGAGCAAGCATGAGATAGTGGATTCCCTAAGTCGTCGTCGTCGTCATCATCATTCATGTCTTTTGTTACTCTCTCTTAGAGGAGAGAAAATGGACCTCAATCTGAAACTGCGGGCAACTTTTTGAATTTTCAATTATCTCGATCTTCATCCTCCGCTCAGTCTGTAAAATTTTGAATTTTGAATTTTCAGATTTTAAATGTAAAAGTTTTCGAAAAGTTTGACAAATCGTTTTTGTATTCTAAATACTATTTTATCATTTTTACCATAGTAGATTTTCATATTTATACTCAGTAGAGTTTTTGGATTGTGTGTGACTGGACATCAATCAAGGAAAGAATTGCATAATCTCATATCTAGTGGAAAACATTAAACCATCTATTAGATGTTATATTATAATGTATTATATTATTATGTATATAAAAGAGAGGATAAGAAAATTCTAATGCACTTCTTTCATCTACCTCTAGAAAACAAGGAGAGAAAAATAGGAGAGAGAAAGAGAAAGGAAAAGAGAGTCTCAAGCTCTCGCCGCCACTTCTTGAGCTCACTGGAGTCGCATTCGGTGAAGTTACCACCTGCACCACTAAATTAAAAAAGGATGCTTCAAGCTTCAAAATAAGTGGTTGTAGGTAGAGGTGTCATTCGAGCGAGCCGGCTCGGCACTGTAGCAGTCCGAGCCCTGCTCATTTTGCTACAGTGCCGGGCTCGAGCTCGGTATGTCGGCTCGCTCGAGCTGACTCGTGGGCTCGACAACACTGAGCCAACCGATCCGGCTTGCGAGCTGGCTCGGTAGGCTCGGAATGCCTGGAATGCGGTCGACACTTAGTGTAACAGCGGTCGACACTTAATCGACATTTTAATTTTTGTGGGTCGACCGCATAAGAAGGTGTCGACCGCTATATGTTCCAGAATGTTTTAGGTGTCGACCACATTTGTATATGTCGACCGCAAAGTATTTATCGTAAGTAAAAGTGTCGACCGCAGATAGCAAATAGTCGACCGGTAGACGAGAAAGTGTCGACCGACGTTGTAAAAAGAGTCGACCGGTATAATGTAACGACTAGAATTTTCATATTCAACGATAACATCCGGTCGACCTTGGAAATACTGCAGGTCGACTGGAGGTAGTTGTTATGAGGGAATTCTATAAATTGTAGAAGTGCACCAAATGCACTCGGCTATATTGTTGTGACTTTGCATTTCATTGATGCGAATTGACAACTAAATAAACGCATTTTAGGTTTTCGGAGTTGTGAATACCCTCATAGTGATATCACAATTTATCGATAAATTATTGGTATTCTACAAGAATACAATATAAGAGATAGAATTTTTAGTATTACGTTAGATAATGCTTCCGCTAATGATGTTTGTGTTAATCAATTTAACAAATATTTTCATTTCGATAATACTCAGTCTTCTATTTTTCATATGTGGTGTGATTGCCATATTTTAAATTTGATTGTTAAAGATGACATGCAATTTGTATCACCGCATATTGATGCAATTAGAGGTACAATTTGGTTTATTTCTTCATCAAACGCCCGACAATAAGAGTATCGAGAATTTTGTAAAGCGGCTAACCTCAAATCTAGAAAGCTAAAAACTGATGTTTCAACTCGGTGGAACTCAACATATCTAATGTTAGAAAATGCTAGACCGTATTAGAACGGCATTTGTGATTTTATTAGTCAAAAGACACAATGTTTTACTTTGGATATGTGTAGTTGTGAAATGACTAATCTATTTCTCGAATTTTTGCAACCTTTTTTTGAAGCCATCAAAGAATGCTCAGGAATTTATTATCCGACTACGCAATGTGCTTCTGTGGTTCGTAAGATTGACTTGAAATTTGAAGACTGGCTGCGACGTTGTACATTAGAAGTTTAAGAATTTTTTAATTTCTTGTACGCGTGTTAATTTGTGATTTCTTGTAAACATTAACAATTGTAATGAATGCTAATGTCGACAATGCTAATGTAAATAATTTTTCATTCTTCAATGAGAAGATCATTTTCTTGAAATAAAAGTAAGTGTCGACCGCAATTTTACAAGGTGTCTACCGCATAGCTACATGGTGTCGACCGCAGATCCACTTCGTGTCGACCGGATGAATACAGTGTCAACCGCATATATACGAAGGTGCCGACCGCACCTTCGCCAGGACATTGGAGGTGTCGACCGTATACCAAGGTGTCGACCGCAGATCATTCCAGAGCGTTTTATGGTGTCGACCGCAGCTCATTCCAAAGTAATTTATGGTGTCGGCCGCAAACTAAGGTGTCGACCGCAGATTAATACATAGCGTTTTATGGTGTCGACCACATATGAAGTTATCGACCGTCAGTTCAAGGTGTCGACCGCGGGCCCCATTATATTTCGATTCGTACAATGCATGATTATTAATTGTTAACTCTTTCACGAATTGATTTCAAATCGGATGCTATATATGGATTGAAGAAAACAATAGCCATGCAATTTTTTTTTTTTGGTTTGAAGAAAACAATAGTCATAAATTTTTCATCAAAAATTAAAATTACATAATACGGAAAGCTATAAACTTCAATATACGAAAACAAAATTTCTATGTTGGACTCGTCTAGCTCGGCTCGTTTAGGCTCGACTGGCTCGGTCTGGCTCGCTCGTTTAGGCTAGAGGCTCGCGAGCCGGCTCGAGCCAAATTTTTTTTGAAAAAAACTCGAACAAGCCGGCTCGAATAGGCTCGACAGGCTCAACTCGTTTGGCTCGGCAGGCTCGACGAGCCGGCCATCCCGGGCTCGAGCCGGCTCGTTTGACACCACTAGTTGTGGGTATATTTTAGTTTAGCCGTTTGGTAGAAATGTGCCATCAAAGTTTGGGAAAAATTTACATTGAGTGAAATTTCTCGGCCATGTTATCATCGAAGATGATATATTCATGGATCTAGCAAAGATTCAAACAATCAAAGATTGTCCAGAGCCAACGAATGTGGGAGATGTACAGAGTTTTCTTGGGCTTGTAGGCCATTATCGAAAATTCATAGAATGATTTAAAAAAGATAAACTCACCACTACCATAGTATTAAAAGTTTCAAATGAAGATGAAGTTTCAGTATTTACTATGATGCATCGAAGACAAACCTTGGATGTGTACTTATACAAGAGGGGAAAGTGATTGCATATGCATCAAGACAATGAAAGAATATGAGAAAAACTACCAAACACATTATTTAGAGCTTGTTGATGTAGTTTTTGGCTCTAAAGATATGGAGGCACTATCGATATGGAAAGTCATGAAGTATATTCGACCATAAAAGTTTGAAGTGTATTTTTATACAGAAAGAGCTTAATATGCGACAACAGAAGTGGTTGGAATTCGTCAAAGATTATGACTTTGAAATTAAGTACCACCCAGAAGAAGCCAAAGTTATTGTTAATGCGTTGAGTTAAACAACAATTACTAAATAATTAACATTATCGGCTTTATTAGTTGCATTACAATTGGACACACAAAGATTTGATCTGGAATTTGTAACAGAAGTGACCAGTAAGATGATTGCATTAACAGTTAGATCTACACTTTTAGATGAGATCAAAGAGACATAATTGAGAGATCCAAGGTATTTGGATTACAAGTCAAAAAGGGATCTTGATGAATCTTCTAGATTTCATTGTTTAAGAAAAGGTATTTTAAAATTCAAAAACCGATGGTATGTGCCACAAAATTCAGATGTACGAAGAAATGTGTTATCTGAAGCACATTCATCTATGTTCTCGATACATCCTGAAACTACAAAAAATGTATCGAAATTTAAAGTTACACTTTTGGTGACCAAATATGAAAGAAGACATTGCAAATTATTTTAAATTGTATATAATTTGCCAACTAGTAAAAATAGAACACCAATGTCTAGCAGGAACTCTCCAATCCTTGCCTATTCAGAGTGAAAGTGAGAACATATTTCAATGGATTTTATTTTTAGATTATCCAAAACTACGAAAACATGATGATATGTGAGTATTATAGATCGCATAACAAAATCTGCCCATTTTTTATGAGTGAAGATGACGTTCTCACTACATCAGTATGATGAACTCTACATACAAGAGATAGTAAAATTGATGGAGTACCAGTATTTATTGTGTCAGATCGAGAGTCAATATTTATATCAAAATTTTGGAAAAGTTTACACGAAGCAGTAAGTATAAAGTTGAATTTCAGTATCGTATTTCATCCTCAAATTGATGGGAAAAAAGATAGGACCATCCAAACATTGAAAGATATGTTAAGGGCATGCGTACTTGAGTTTAATACTACATGGAGCAAGATGCTCTCACTAGTAAAATTCTCTTACAACAATAGTTATCAAGCTACCATTGATATGACACCTTATGAAGTTCTATATGGTCGAAAGTGTTGATCTCTTTTGTGCTAGGATGAAGTGGGAGAAACCAAGATATTAGGTCCCCAAATCATTCAACAAACAATGGATCAAGTAAAAGTAATCAAAGATAAAATAACAATAGCTTATAGCCGACAAAAAAGTTATGTCGAACAACAAAGAAGTGAGTTAGAATTTAATGAGGGGGATGAAGTATTTTTGAAGGTTTTCTCATTTAAAGGAGTAGTAAGATTTGGAAGAAATAACAAACTTAGCTCAAGATTTACTGACCCTTTTTCTTATGAAGAAGAAGGTTGGAAGAAGGGTATATGAACTAAATCTGCCATTATCAATGGCCAGAGTGTACAATGTGTTTCATGTATCTATTATGCTAAGGAAGTGTTTAAGAGATCCATCTCAAGTGGTACAACAAGAAGAAATCCAAATTTGACCAACATTGGAGTATACAGAGCTGCCGGTTTGAATTCTCGATTACTTGACCAAAGAACTTTGAAATGAAAAGATCCATTTAGTTAAAGTTCTTTGGAGTAATCACCGGGTAGAAGAAGCAACCTGTGAAAAAGAAGATGATATGAGAAGTCAATACCCTCATTTGTTTTATGCTTGAAATTTTGAGGATAATTTTTTTTATAAAGAAAGTAGAATGTAATACCAGTGTACATATTAAGTACTTTAAGCTATTAAATGACGTAATTGGAAATTAGTTTAATGCGATACATGCTGAATTAGGAGTAGGAAATGAAGACAAGTTGGAATATGACACATGTCACGGTAAGATTAATGTTTAATCATGATTAAAACATAATTAGTTAAAATTATGTGACATTAAGGTTTACTAATCATGATTAATTAAGTTAACCTTGAAGATTAACCTAGAACTAATGTGAATTAATTAGTTGAGCTAAGTATCATTTAAGTGATGATAATGAAGATATTTTGCAATTAAAGGGACAAGTATTTGTAAAATTGTAAGACTAAATGTATAAATTTGGCACAACAGTAATTTCACCCCATGAACAATCTAAAAATATTGGAGAGCGGATTTTGACCTATGGGCAAAATTTTTGGACAATTGTCAATAATGAATAGGAAAATAAGTTTTAAACTTTATATGTATAGCTTACAAACAGTTTACTGCACCTAATATGTTATAAATGTATTTTAAGTAAATTTAATTTTCATGATTGCCTTGAACAATTTTATGAGAAAGTATTTTCTGCTGCAAGTAAAAAAATAAATAAATATGTTTTAAGTCAAGAAGGATCTTACAATTGATGACAGTGACCGCTCGTCAAAATATTATTGGTAAATTGTGTCGGATACTTTAAACATAGTTTTTGGTCAATCTGACCGTTGGATCATAAAAGTAAAGTAGCATTTGGACTCACAAGATCAAGATTTACAAAACTCAACTAGTTTAACAATGATCGGGCATATTTTTAAAAACTCCAAAAAATAGAAAAGTAGCAGATAAGATGACCAGAGCCGGTGATGACGTGGCAGAGTGATGTGTGATTGAGTGGATGAGGTGGCGTTGACTTCTTACCGATGATGTGGCTGTTGACTAGTGACGTGACATGATATTTCACCGTTAATTTTGACATTTAACTAGTGTCTTTGACTTTTTAGATGACATTTTCTGATTAATTTTGACATTCCAGACACGTTGGTATATTCTGTTTGTCAAATTTTACTTCGTTCGAGAGTTACATATAACAAAGAGTCTTTGACAGCCTCTCGAGACTACCAAATAATGTCAAAATTAATAACAATTGACTTTTACTAATTGTTTTATCGCTACCGACCCAATATCAATGTTTGTTGGGCTAAATTCTTACTTGTTCATTTTTACAAAAATGGAGGTATAACTCTAAAAATGCCTTAGTGGACATATTCATTAGTACGATTTTAGAATCAAATTCGAGTATGAGATATTGATTATTGTGGCATGATATGAAGCTTGTAACGAAATTGATTCAGCTTTCGAGATGATTCAATTGAGTGAGAGGTTAACAATAAAAGACGTAAAAAAAGTGTAAAAGACGAATGACTCGCCTTGAAAGATAACTTAATTACGTATTTTGCATTACATATTTTTACTGCATGATTTTTAATCAATAAAAATTTATTTTAGTGGTTAACACTTAGATTCAGTTGAGTCTAGTCGCTAGTACACCTGTTTTTATACGAGTATATTTATGTAAGTTAATTTATTGGATTTAAATTACATATGGTTATTTTTTATTTGACTGCGTAGGTAGTATTGATTTGTTCAGTTGAGATACAGTGATGATTGTTTGTGGTAAATTCATATTTTATTTGTGATGAGTGAGTTGATAAGAGCACTCTTGGGTTGCCTATGAAATTTCTAAATCTGATAAGGATATTATGCATGCAATATTTTTTTTCAATGTGAGGTACGACGACTTTGATTCGGGCTGTCACGCTAGTTGTGCCTCAGAGGTCGCAGATTTCTTTCTGCCTCTTTAAATAATAAGCAGTCTATCTTCATCCTTCTATGTGGTTTGACAGAGTTGTTCTAGGAATTGACCACTCAATTTTTACAGAGAGTTATTTTATTGCAAATTATTATGAGGATATTTTCTAGTTCTATTTATATATATATATATATATATGACAGATTTTCTAATACATCACAAGGGCAGGAAAGACCAAGTTTCAACAATAACAATGATTAATAAGATAACCTCATGTTTACAAGTTCTCTGTATATTTTCTTCTCCCTTCCAGTCCAACTTGGTATCAGAGCCAATGATGGCTTCATCTTCAACGACAGATGCTTCACAGCTTCATCAGTTTCCTCTCCCTCTGTTTCCTGCACATTCCCAAAACATTTACATCAAACTTTCAGCAAACAATTATCTGGTATGGAAGAATATGTTATTAAACATTGTTATCTCAAACGGTCTCGAGTGTTTTCTTGATTCTTCTTCAATACCACCTCCACAATATCTGGATAATACTTCATGTCAGCTTAATCCTGATTTCTCAGTGTGGCAGTGTTACAATCGCTTGGTAATGAGTTGGATTTACTTTTCACTTTTGGACTCTGTTCTTCCGCAGATTGTAAGCTTTTCTACAACTTCAGCAATTTGGGAAAGTCTTGCTAGGTCATTTTCGTCTACGTCTCTTGCTCGACTCAATGAATTAAGGAGCCAGCTTCACAATTTGAACAAAGGAGGTTTGTCAGTTAACGACTATATCCAAAATCTAACAACAATTTGTAATAACCTAGCTGCAATCGGGGAACCTGATGCAATTAAAGACCAACTTCTCGCCTTGTTAAATGGACTTGGCAGTGAGTATAACTCGTTTGTTACCTCAATCTCCCATCGGACGACTCACACTTCAATTAAAGAGGTGCATAGCTTGCTGCTTACATACGAAGTTCTCCTGAAAAAGCAGAATGCGCTCCCTCCAACCTTGCCGATGTTCTCTACTCAGGGTGCGAGTGAATTTGCCCTGTTTACAGGAAAATCGGGGCCAAATTCCCCAGGTCGCTATTCTGGTTCGCAAGGGCAGGGACATTCAGGGCGAATGAATAGGCCTTCTGGTGGGCCTCGTCTGTCAGGTCCAGCCAAGTCTGGGTATAAGCCCAGATGTCAGATTTGTAATAAGCTTGAACATTTGGCCTCGGTCTGCATCCATAGGCCTAATCTGTCTTTTATACCTCCAGCTCGCAACCGTTATCCTTTGTCTCATCCACTCCCTTCTTATCCTTTCGCTTCTTTTACTCACCCGTCTTCTTCTTCTCTGACTACTCCGCCACCATCAGATGCTCTCGCCTCCTTATGGTATCTCGATTCGGGTGCTTTTACTCATTTTACTCCCGATGAGTCTCTTCTTCAACATCTGATTCCGTATACCGGGTCTGATCGTATTTCTGTGGCGAATGGTATGCAGCTTCCTATTTCTTCCGTTGGTCAGTCGTCTGTTTATACTCCTTCAGGTCAACTTCTTCAACTTCCTCATACACTATGTTCTCCTTCACTGTCTCATAATTTGTTAAGCATCCATAGACTTTGTTCAGATAATAATGTCTCTGTCACATTTTTCTCATCCCATTTTTCTATTACGGACTTAAAATCTCAGGTCACTTTACTCCAGGGACCAACAATTAATGGTCTTACTCTCTCCCTGTCTCTTTGGCTCGTCCTCGTGCGCTGCTAACTTCCTCGGCTAATGCATCACTTTGGCACTACCGATTGGGTCATCCCGCTCATCCTGTTTTGGAGTCTGTCTTAAAGTCTTGTAATCTTTCTTCACGTCTTATTCAGTCTATGAGTCCTTGTTCGTCATGTCCTATTAGTAAGAGTCACCGTTTACCTTTTTCTGTTTCAAGTTCAAGAGCTGCTGCACCCTTAGATCTGGTTCACACTGATCTTTGGGGGTCAGCTCCTTCTGTGTCTTTTGGATGATTATCGTTATTTTTTATTAATCATAGATGATTATAGTCGGTTCTCTTGGTTGTTTCCATTATCTTCTAAAGATCAGGTTTCCAATGTGTTTATTAACTTTTGTTATTTTGTGCAAACTCAATTTCAGAAAACTGTTAAATGTGTTCAAAGTGATTGAGGGGTGAATTTCGACCCCTGTCCAAGTTTTTTAATTCTAATGGTATTATTCACCGACTTTCTTGCCCATATACCCCACCTCAAAATGGGCGTGTGGAAAGAAAGAGCCGGCACATTGTCGAAATGGGCTTGGCTATGCTGTTTCATGCTTCTCTTCCTTCGTCTTTCTGGTCATTTGCTTTTCAAACGGCTGTTTATTTGATCAGTCGTCTTCCTTCAAAACTGTTATCTCTTAAAAGTCTGTATCTCCTATTATTTTCTCGCCTTCCATCTTACTCTCACATCCATGTTTTTGTTGTATTTTTGTCGGTTACTCAGCTAATCATAAAGGATACTTGGCATTTCATCAATCTTCTGGCCGATTGTTTATTTCTCGTGATGTCATTTTTCATGAACATCAATTTCCTTTTAAAATTTTTTCTATCTCCCCTATGTCGTCTCCTACTGTTCCTATCTCCCCAGCTCCTCCTCCTAACTTTTCCTGTCTTCATCGGGTTCCCCTCGTACTGGTGTTCAGTCTTCTTCTACTAGTTTTCCTGCTATTTCTCAGGAATGTCTTGATCCTTCTCCAATTGTGTCTGCACCTTTACCACTCACTGCCAATAATCATCCAATGCAAACTCGTTCTAAGTCTGGCATACTTAAACCCAAGGCATGGCTTGCTGCCAAAACCTTGTCCCCTATGTTTGAACTTGTTACTTTTCGGCAAGCGGCTCAGTTCCCGCATTGGGTTGTTGTGATGCAAGCTGAAATGGATGCTCTAAGGGCTAATAAGACTTGGTCACTCGTTTCTTTACCTCCGGATTCCCAAGTGATTGGCTGTAAGTGAGTGTTTAAAGTCAAAACACGGTCTGATGGTTCGGTTGATCGGTATAAGGCCCGCCTGGTTGCTAAGGGTTTACATGAACAAGAAAATATTGACTATTTTGAGACTTTTAGTCCGGTTGTTAAACATACTACTATAAGGTTAGTGTTATCTGTGGCTTTTTCAAATTCTTGGCAAATCAAGCAACTTGATGTTAGTAATGCTTTTCTTCACGGTGATTTGTCTGAAGTAGTTTATATGGAGCAACCCCCAGGCTTTATTGACACCTCTTCCCCGTCCTTGGTGTGCCGACTTCACAAGTCGCTTTATGGCTTGAAACAGTCTCCGCGCTCGTGGTATAAAAAATTAACTGCTGCTTTGTTTTCTTTTGGTTTTTTCAATTCGGATGCTGATACTTCTCTTTTCATCTACCAGAAGAATTCAGTTCGGCTTTTTATGTTAGTTTATGTTGATGGCATATTGCTTACTGGAACGTGTTCATTTATCATTACCTCTTTGGTCGAGTTTCTTCGGGATCAATTTGCTATCAAGGACTTAGGCTCGGTTCAACATTTTTTAGGAGTCCAGGGTTCAATCTCTGATTCAACTATGGCTCTCTCTCAATCAAATTATATTTTGAATTTACTACACAGGGCTAACATGTCGGATTGCAAACCAGTGGATACACCAATGGTTGCTCGCCGATTTTATCTATTAATGTCGGCACTCCGTTAGTTGATGGTACTCTTTTTCGCCAACTAATCGGTGGTCTACAATATTGCAACTTTACGCGGCCTGACATTTCGTATGTTGTCAATAAACTGAGTTAATTTAAGCATTCTACCTCGGATGTTCACTGGCAAGCGTTAAAACGGGTGCTGCGTTATCTCAAAGGTACCGCCCATTTTTCTCTACAATTTTCTAAGAATCTTGGGGATGTTGAACTCCTAGGTTATGCTGATGCCGATTGGGGCTCGTCCTCTGATGATCATCGTAGTACAACAAGTTTTTGTTTCTTTCTTCGCTGTAGCTTGGTGTCCTGGACGTCTTCTAAACAAAAGGGCGTGTCCCAGTGAAGTACTGAATCGGAATATCGGAGTCTAGCCAATGCTGTGGTTGAATTATTATGGTTGAAGAAGGTCTGTAAAGATTTGAATATTCGTCTTCCTTCAACTCCCAAAATTTATTGTGATAATCTAAGTGCGACGTTTTTGGCATCTAATCCAGTTTTACACTCAAAAGCGAAGCATATTGAACTTGATTTCCACTTTGTTCAAGAGAAAATTACGTCTGCTCAGATTCAAGTATGTTTTACTCTGTCACCCTTATAGCTAGCAGATGGTCTCACAAAGCCATTGCCTCCTATTTCTTTTCAAGCTCTCCAGGACCAACTACATATAGCTCCCCCGTTAGCTTGAGGGAGGTGTAATGGGATATGGAATATTCTTCTGTTAGAATTTGTTAGTTTGTTACACACACACTATCAACACCATGTACACGTGTCCAAAGGCTCGTCGTCATTAGGGATGAGCAACCCAAGCCCGACCGCAGCTTTTGGGTCGGGCATGTAATGAAAAATTTGGGTTTTTTTTTAATTTGGGTCTGGTTTTTATCTATTGTTTGGTTTTTGAGTCGGGCTTTTATTTTTACTAAACCCGCAAGCCCGACCCAAGAATGATGATCATCGATTCATCGTAACTGTATCTTATCCTGATGACTAGGGTTTTGGTTTCATACGTCGTCTAGAAGAAGAGAAGCGGGGAAAGATACGGCACTCAGTGAGCAAAACCAAATACCAAACGGAGAACTTGGGTAAATAAATACTCTACTTTTACGTCCATGGCAGCTTTGAGTTTCTTTGTATTTCCTTTCTGCTTAAAATTTTAGTTCTTTTTTAAGAATTTCTTCGCTTGCTCTTATCATCGACAAGACATGGAAGAACGAACTTTGGATTATATGGGTCCATTTTCTCGTTGGGTATTCGTGGGTCCTCTGATTCTAGTCCTGGTGTGCTGTTAAGTCTCAAAAAGACTTAATAATCACGAGGTTTTAGATGTGAAATTGCTAGGAATCAGTAATGATTTAACTGAAAATAATCGGATTTTTAGGGATAATGCTGCAACGATGCTGTAGCATCAGTAACGCTGTTTTTACGAGATTTTGCCCGATATTCTGTATTTTTCTTATAATCACGAGATTTTTATTTCCATGCAATTACAGAGTATTAAGGAGGATATAAGCGGGAAGAATCACGAAGAAGAGGGAAGAATCAAATCAAATTCAAAATTGGAAACAAGAATATCTTTGAAGATTTGGAAATCTTTCCTAATCTCAACCTCTTTCCAAACTGACCCGATTTTCTTCCCAAATCGTAACAACTCCCAGATTGGCTGCTGCTGCACGAAATATACAAAAAGAAACCAGAATACCACGAAGAAGGGTGTGTAGAATTGGAGAACGGGATTCACGATCAAGCTTCGAGCGTCAATCCGAAGAAGAGGTTTGTGGCGACGACTACGACGGCGGGGGAACGAGGCTGTGAGAACAACGGCTTTCGACGGCGAGGACCAAATTTCTCTCCTTTGCTTTTCGTTTTAATTTCCGTGAATTTTATGAACTCTTGATAGTTATTGGAGAACTATTTAGTTTTAATCAAAGTTTGAATTTTTTATGTTGATTTGCTTAAGTCAATTATAGTTAATTCTTTCCGAGGTTAATTCTAATTCTCAATTCGACCACCAATTTTATTTTATGCACTTTATTTTCTGCACTTTAATTCTTGCATATTAGATTAGATGAAAACTCAATCAAATGATGAAAAACCTATTCTTTATTCTTTCATTCTTTTTGTAAATATTTAAAGTTACGATTTTTAGTTTACTTCTTATACTTTGCAATTTATTCTTTGAATTGAAAATCGACTTGTCCTCGTGGGATCGATATTTTTATTACTACGTTGCGATACGTGCACTTGCGTTTATTTGCGAATACATTTTCAAGCAACAAGTTTTTGGCGCCGTTGCCGGGGACAACGAAAATTTTTGATTTTTAGAATTCTTTGTGAAGTATTTGTGAATATTACTAACTCTAACTTTAAAAATTTTAAAAATAAAAAAAAGAAAGGATTATACGGTTCTTTTTATTTTTTTCAGGTGCTTATGCAAAACGAAGGGAACCAAGAGCTCATTCCCTTAAATCTCAAACCCGAAAAAAAACGCTTCAAGAGAGAAGACGCAAAATTTAAATCTACACCATGAAGCGATAAGGAAAGAACCGATGGCTCAAAATGCATTTCAACGAGCAAACAACGGTCATGCACAAGAAAGACACATTCGGGATTATGCAATTCCAGATTTGGAGTGGTTAAAACCTGGATTTTTTCGACCGGTAAAGAATGAAGTGAGATGCGAATTGAAGTCGATCATGATGCTGCAAAATATCGGTTGGAAACCAAATAATCATTGGAGTCAACAGCAGCAACCACGAATGCAAAATCTGTATTTCCAACCAGCACAACAAGGATTTAATCAAGGGTTTCCGAGCAAAAAGTTAATGAATTTATGGAACGGACCGAGATGATGATGCAAAATATGAATGCAATTTTACAGAATCAGATCGCATCTCATAGGAATCTGGAGAATCAAGTGGGTCAGCTCGCGTTAGCCTTAAACGCTAGATCAACGGGGATGTTGCCAAGCGATACCGAAATTCTAAAACGA